>CAJVPN010001064.1:0-17986 GCA_910592215.1 Entrophospora candida
ACAAATTTACATTGGATCCCTCTTTCTTGCACCTAGACGAATCTATGAGCATACCAAATAACTGTAAATAAATAATGTGGCCTTTACAAAGCTCAAAGGCTTCTATAAAGTTCCTTTTATTCATTTGTGATTGATTTATTTGTTTACATTTATTTAGCCGATTACAAACTCGCTTTGGTTTACTTGCAAAGCAACTTAAGTAGCTTGTTTAACAGCCTTACATTTATGATTACAATAACACCACCTTATCAATTAATATTGATATTAATCAAAAAATGTTGTACGAAAAAATTGTTGTTACACGTCATTCAATTCTCCGCTCCACAAAGAAAAATTCATTTATTATTATTAAAACATCACGTCGAATTTTTTATCTTATATTTTTATATAATGTCATATTTGTCTTAACTCGAACTATTGATATGTGTATAAGAATTGACATTACAAATTATTTGAATGATTTGTTATTTTGTTTGATTTAGAATAAATATTCGAATAGAAACTCCATTGCAAACATCATCATCACATGAAATGACTTTCAATTTACAACCTTTTCTCCTTAATGAATTAATAAGCAGCCGATTTGTTATTAAAATGATTGTTAAGCAATGATAACACTAAGACTATGTAGAAATGAAGCTTTAAAAAACCAATTTTGAAAAAAGCTTGAATTTTAATTTGATCTTCGCCTTACCATCCAAGTGGTAGTGGAAAAGTTTTAGTGGTTGAACCTTTCTTTAATTGTATCTTTGGGGTTCCCTTCTGATTATGTACAATTTCAAGCTTCTAGAATTACTTCCAAAAAATAAAACCTTGCGAGCAGACATTCATTTCGTAAAGGATAATGATTTGACATATTGAACTTGGGTGTCAGATTACCTAGATATTTTTTCTTATCCCAATGTGGGTTACCGTTGTACTAAAACAACTACAGTTGAATTGAATTATATCAACAGAATCAGTCATAGGGTCAGCTGCTTCTGGTAATAATCTAAATGTCGTCAATAGATCCTTCACAAACAATCCAGGCGAGAAATTCTAGACCCACCCATCAAAGTATGAAAGTGAACTCCTAAATTTTTATCGCATCAACTTAGTCTAGAGGTAAAGTTTTTCATTTTAAGAATTATCTTTAATAATCGTACGTTTGCCCAAAGGCAACAAGCATTGATTATTAGGATGAAAATTATTGTTCTACAGTACATAAAGATTATTATTATTGTTGCTATTTTAAGCCCGCCTACTCTCTCCTTCATTACGTAATAAACTTCAACTTTCCCACAAGTATATCGTGTAACCTTTAATAAAATACTCTTGTAAATTAATAATTAGAATTAATTAGAATCAGCAATAATGGTTTGTTCAAAGTGTATGTATATTAAAATTATTGTTAAATAAATTTTGCAAAAAAAAACATAAAAGCATAAAAAAAAATAACAATTGTTTATTTTTTTGATTAGGCGAAAAGAAATTAGCAAAAGTTATTTGTCCTGATAAATGGAAAGAAGGCTCAAGAAATGTTAATGGTATGCTGATCTAATAATAATAATGACAAGAAATTAACAAAAATACTTTTGAATCAACTTATATATAATATTATAATAATAATAACTGTAGTTGGAACGGATAGAAAATTAAATGAAAATAAATTGTTATCTAAACCGGGAAAAAATAGGTTAGTTACCAATTAGTTATTAATAGGTTGCTGGTTAGTTGTCAATTAGTTATATCTCTTTAATATGTTAATAACAACTTTAGTTGTACCCAACAGGTTTAAACCATATGAAAATAAATGTAAAGTTTGTAAGTCAAGAGTGCATCAAGAACATGCGCATTATTGTCAAGGTAAATAAAATAAATCAACAAGATCAATAATATAAAGTCGTTAGGCAATAATAATAATCAATATTCTTTAAAAAATTTTTTGCTATAGGATGTGCTTATAAACAAGGAATATGTGCAATGTGTGGTAAACAAATCCTTGATACGTCGATGTATAAACAAAGTGCTAAATAAATAAATGATTAATAGTTAAATCAATATACTCAGTTATTAGTTGATTGAAAGATTTTATTGGCTAGGTATTATGTAATATTATTTTTATTTATTAAAACAATAAACAAATTTATTTAATAATTTAATAAGCAGTTTAATAAACATTTAATAAGTAGATATGTAAATCAGCAAATTTTCTTTTTCCATGATAGTCACATCAACTCTTCCATCTTTGTGATAAATCCTTCTTGAACCATTTTAAGATACCTTCTTAAACTATCTTTATCCAGATTTGACGATCTTTTTATTTGCAGCAGATGTTCAGTTAACTTGAATAACAAAGGAATCATAATTTTAATTCAAAGTGTAGAAAAGAAAAGAAAAAGAAAAAGAAAAGGAAAAGAAAAGAGTGTGTTAAACCTGCAATAATAATTGTCTTCTCTTGGTAATTTTATTTGAGGATGATTTTTCTTTATTGGCATCAATCAATTCTTTTAACTATATAACAATAAACATAATAACCAACTAATTAAAAAATGCAATAAGATTTTTTTCCTTTTCAATAAAAGAATTAAATTTACTTTATGAGAAACTTCAGTTGCCTTTTGTATAACATCATCTGGTAAACCAATTAATTGTCCAAACCTTAATCCTGTATTTTTTTTATTTAGTGGGAGAGAAAACAAGTTAATCAATTAATTGAATTAAAAATTAAAAATTAAAAATGGAAATGGAAATGAGAACCATAATGTTCATCATCATTCCTTCCGTCTTTGACTTTATATAAATATCTTATTCCGAATTTTTCATTGCCAATCTATCAATTTTACATATTTACAATATGTTGATTAATTATATAATAATGATATGACATCATGTTATATTATAATAATTATTTATAACGATTACCTCAATTTCTAAATGTAAATTCACTACGTTTGGATAAATGGTTAGACTTCTTGTAAGTTCATGAAAATGTGTTGCGAAGAATATGAATGCCTAAATATATATATTATTTTATTATTATTACCAAATTCATTTATAAATATATTTATTAACTAATATTAAATAAGATATTAAATAAGATATTAAATAAGATAAGTAAGATTTAGAATATACCTTCGTCTTTACTAATTCTTCACATACGGCATATGTTATGCCTAATCCATCGTGTGTAGATGTTCCTATTTAAAATATTAATTTATTAGTTTACTAAAAGTTTGCCAAACCTATAAAAACCACTGTCAATACTTGAGAAAATATTAATAGTAGGAACCTCTTCCAAGTTCGTCAATTATCACTAAACTTTCATCTGTCACATGTTGTAAAATATATGCAGTTTCTCGCATTTCTATGATAAATGTACTTGTATTACTTTCCATATTATTGTCATTGCAAATCCTTGTAAATATCTGTTTTAAAATAAGATATATAACAATATTAATTGTAGTTGTAGTTGTAGTAATAGGATAAATTTTAATCAATTAATTACTTGGTCAACAATTCTAAATGATGCATATTCTGCTGGGACTCTGCCAAAAAAAGAAAATCAATCATCAAAATTATTATCGTAAAACTCAATAAACAAAGAAAAAAACCATAAAAATGCTTACAAGGATCCAATTTGTGACATGATACTCATCAAAGCAATTTGCTTCAAATAAGTGCTTTTTCCACTCATGTTTGGCCCTGTAATTATTTGAAAATTAGTTGCGTTACTTGCAAAGGTATCATTTGGAATAAATGGATCCACAACAAATAAACATTCTCGCATAGGATGTCGACCAGATTTTATTGCCAATGTATCTGTGAATTCTGGACGAACTATTCAAATATATTCCATAGGCGATGAATATTGGCAGCATGATTTAAAAATTATATATTAATCTTGATGACAAATGTTGCATATACACATACCATAATTTGAGATGGTGCATTGATGAGCAAAAGATGTCAACATATCCAACATGGCTACAGATTCAGATGCTTTATAAAGTACACCGATTGTGCCACGAATTTCAAATATTAAATCTTCAATTATTCTAATAATAATAACAATATATTATTAAACTTATAGAAAACTAAATTCAAATACAAATAATATATATATATATATATACGAAACTTGTCAGACATTAGATAAACTTCAGTTAAAGATTCATTAATTTTTGTATTTTTTTTAATCTAAAAATAGAATAATTTATATATTAGATCCAAAAGATAAAAATTTAATTGCTATATTACGACGATGATACCAACTTACCAATTCCAAAGTTGTAAAAGTTAACAAATTTTTTTTCTTGCTAACGTTAATGAACACAAGAGGAAGTTGACGATCACCTAAATGCTCTATATTTGTTGATAAATAATATCCAGTTGATACACTGAATTGAGGTTTCAAATGGATCTCATTTTTTTCTAATTGTTATAATAATATTCTTTATATCAAAAATTTATTATTATATACAAGTATATAAATATATGTAATTTGATAAATTATTGTCTACCGCTATATTTTTCAATCATTTCAAATGTATCATCAACCATTTCTTTATATGTTTGTCGTGCTATAAATATCATTTTTTTAAAAAACAATTAGAGACATTGATCAATCAATCAATCATAATTATGATTTTTATATATGTGTAGTTCAACTTACCAACATCTAACAATCCATTAAATCCTGACTATATTATATATACATAGATATATTTATAATATTTTTTATGGTTGAAAAGAAAAGGTGGTAATGAAAAGAAAATAAATTTACTAATCACCTTAACAGCGTAACAACGTTGATTTCGAATACCAAGTGCACTTTTTTGATAAGTAACATCTTCATTTATAACTTGATGAATCTTTCCTTCTAGTATTTGTAATTCTGGATCGTTTAAGAGCTATAATTTTAATTGTATGAGTGAGTATAAATGATTTTTAAATAAAAATTAAAAAAAAAGGATTATCTCATACCTGATAAATTGTGTCAAGCAAAGAATTTTTAATACCAATCATTGCATTTTTTAGCGATTTAATCAATGTCAATGTATGTTTCAGTAGAATCACATTATTGATATTTTGTTCTGCACTTTTTACATTAGGTTTTCTTGGAATTTGAATCAACTAAACAAAAAAATTAAAAAAATTAGAAAACAAGATTTAAAAATAAGAATTTCTAAATAAAAGTTATTACCGCAGTAATCAAATGGTCAATATCTTGAAAAGGTTTGAGTGCTATATATAACCATCAGAATAATACAAAATATTTATTATTGGTTATTTTGTTATTAACACTAGATATAATAAATAAACCACCATAAACACCTGATTGAATTGAGAAAAATGTTTCCTATTGATTTTGGTGGAGGAAGAAAAGTCAGCTACTATTATAACACCTTAAAAATCACCTTTTTATCAATAGCAAATTTATACCTCACTACTTATAAGTTCTATAAAAATTTAGAAAAATAACTGTTAGAATAATATATTCTATGTGATATTTAATCATTTAATTTTTTACCTTCCACAGAATCTAAGCGAGTATTAATTGTGACAATATCTAAATAATTAAATGATCAAATAAATATATATTTTAATAAAAAGAAAAAGAAAAAAAAATAACAATTGACTTAATTACAGACCAGTCAAAGGTTGTAAAATGTTGGTACGAAGAAGACGACCTAATAATTAAAATTATAACCTTGATGAGAAGATTGAGAATATTAACAAACGATTAATGTGATCAATCAATCAATATATGACAAGTTACCACCCATAGGTGTCACTGTACGATTCAAGACACCTGTATATAATATAATGAATTAAATTATTCATCTATGTATGTTGCAATAATAATTATTGTTATTATTAATATTAATTAAGTACCATATAAAGAATGATTACTATTTTGATTATTCATATTATTAATTAATTCAAGATTACGCGCAGTAACAAAATCTAAATTAAATGGGATCATTAATATTGATTGATATTGACAATAGCACATGTTATTATAATTTAGCTACTCGCCAATCATCATAGTTCCTATATATGACAAGAAAAAAAGAGTATTTATTTAATAAATTAATAGATCAAAATTTTGTCATGAAACATATATTTATTACCTTCACATCCTTGATATTTGAATTTTATTGAATGATTAGTGAAAAATATGTTAAGAGTATTTCCAATATATCTATAGAAGTATTAGATATTAAGGTTTATGATTATTTTTTATTATATCAATTACATCAGATCATTGTGATATATTTGCCTAAGCAAGGCAGCAGTTGAGGCTAAACAATAAAATCTAAAAAACAGAAAAAATTAAATTAATATAAATTTTGAATTTTTTAATTTGGATCTATAATAATTGAATTTATTACTTTGAAGTTAATCCAAGAATCAATGATACAGAATCTTCTTCCAATCCATACTATAAATGTAAACACTAAATAAATGATCTGCGATTTGTTTTTCAAATTTTCAAAATCCATCTATATACCTGCCTACCTGTTTGATAAAATTTAATCCTATACATAGAAAAAATAAAAATAAAAATAAAAATATTAAAAATCTTCTCAATAAATACGAATAAAAAAATCATTACAACATACCAACAGCATCGTTAAAATATTTTCTTGCAATTGGAACAATGATAGCCGATGGTATATTATCTTCAAGTATTTTACATAGTTTTGATTTGGAGGGTTCAACAGCTGTAACTGATAACAATATCTTTAAATAAATAAAATAAATACAAGAGGCGTGAAAATTAATCATTTTATTACATTGGATTTTTACAAAAAAATAATAATAATAATACCTCTCCAGGATTATAAATATTTAATTTGTGTAATGTTTTAACATAAGTTTGTGAATCTGCAATCTTTTAAAAAAATTTACCAAACATCAATTTTCATTTCATTTATGGGACCGACTGTCCACCGATTTTTACATAATCTAAAACGATGTTTCTATTTATGTCAAAAGTTTCAGTAGATTTTGGCATAATATAGAAATATCGCCAATAATGTAAAAATCGTTGGCCCATACACTATATCAATAAAGAATAGAAAAACCTGTGATAAAATGCATTCACTGGTTTTTAAATCTATAAAACACATTCCAACTTCACTGGCAACTCCTATCAGATCAGAATTAATTAGACTAATTAATAGTGTTATTATTAAAATATTATTATTTATTACCTCTTCCTTCAATTATTGCAACAAAAAATGAACGGGATTCTCCACGAACATTACCACGCACCGAAGCTGAAGTCTGTGGCCGTTTAGAAGTAGTATTAGTTGATTTTTCAGATGAACCAGAAATACTTTTTGTTGAACGACAACTAGAATTTTTTTTTGTCGTTGTATTGGTAGTAAACGGTAGTGATAACTTTGATGTTTTTGAAGAATTTTGACGATTGTTTGTTTGTTTAACAGAAGAAGCAGAGTTAATAATTTTAGAAGAAGAAGAAGAGGAGGAAGAGGAGGAAGAAGAAACAGAATTAGAGTTAGAATTAGAATTAGTGGAGAGTGAACCAGAATAGGAATAAGGAGATGGTGAATTAGAATTAGAACTAGAACTAGAATGTTGAATTGATGATTTAGACATGGATATGAGACGGGTTTTTTATAAATATTAAAGTTTTTTTAAATTTCATATCAAACATTAAACTACTATATATACCCTGGGCAAAAGTTTCAGACACCCTGAAACAATTGATTGTATAGCATAATAATTTATAAAATTGACAATATCAAAACACGATTGAAATTTAAGTAATAAAAATCTATAGATGGGATCAATAAAGGTCTTGATTCTCCTTAACAAATTCTACTGCAAACAAAACAAGATTTGATACAAGAGTTGTCCGCATTTACCAAAGAAAATGATATCGATGCTATTACCGTTTAATGCGTAAATTTCAGGATTCTCTTTAGAAGTGATCCCAACATGGTATAGTAATAGTAGATTTGTTTATATAGAAATCCGAGCGAAATTTTATGCCGGTATTGTCACCAAATCTTTCTTGGATCTGAATAATGATATGTTTGCATTTCATGACATTATAAAAGGAAGGACATGTGAAGTTACAGTTATACTAAAGCATACAGTATAAAAGGATATTTAATATAAAAATTTTTTGTGCGGATGGAAAATCTGTACAAAAAAAAAAATAATGGTAAAAATAAAAAGGAAAAATATCCGGCAACTCTTTTTTTTTCCAGAAGTTAAAATTTTTTAAAGATTTTTAAAGTACTCATAGATTATTGTTTAAACAAAAGTCAAAAGTCAAACCAGTTTCGACTTTCGCACACCAGTAGTAAATGAGTGTGTAGGAACTGAAATTGTATTCAGCAAAAGAAAAATTTGGCTCCTTGGGATGAGATTGGGATACACAAGAAAGAATGTGTTTTTATATTTTATCAGCCTTTAAAGCAATTTTACTTGCGTCATTTTTGACTTAATGGTAGCGAATTTGACGTAATTGTTTTACAACTTTGATAAACAACTTACACTGCCAACTCACCGCATATACACCTTTTGTATGCTCTTTCTTGAATGCAGGACATACCACCAGGCTAGTAAATTAATTACGACTCAAGGAAAATGCTCTAATACCATTTTGATAAGGCGAGAGCGGTCTTCTATATCTGCCAGCATACTTACCCGGAAATCTTCTGGGCCAAAAGAATCGAGATTTGATATTCCACATCGTCACCATCTAATCTCAGTTCTTTCATGAATTCACGGTCGTTGGCATCCTCTTCGACTTGAGATTCGATTATATGAGATTGCAACTCGATTCAGATCCTACTTTCGGAGAAAGATCAATATTATGGTTGGTAGGCAAAATTCGTATTCAGTCACGTGCGCATTCCAGTCCTTGTCTCAGAAAAATGATCTATGATATTTTAAATTGGAATATCAGTTAGAACAAGTAACTTATTAGCTCTGAACGGAAATTTACTTGTGAAATACTTGAAGTGGTTTAATCTCGATTTTATTATAATCAAGATTTTAGATAATAAGTAAATGGAGGCGAGCAATTATCTATTTCTAAAATTACGTAGCCCCACGTTAATATTAACTACCCACCCACGTCTTTTTTATTTTTTGAAGATCACCCCTGTCTTTTTCTATTATTCACGACTAAACTTGAAAAGGACAGAGATGTGGCTTGAACCCCTTTTTCAACATAGTATATAATAGTAATGGCTGCAAGTAGTAGTACAACAACAGCAACTGTTACTTTTAACTCAACAATTTGTTTCTGTTTATATCAAAGGTAAGAACTTAGTATGTTGTACAGATAGATGTGTATTTCTCCGAGTCACCGTTGCAAATTGTAGAGCCTGTGAAATAAATTTCGATCTTCTAATTTTAAAGGAAATGCTCTCAACAACTTTACCACTAGAACTTTTCATTACAATATTCAAATATTTTGAAAATGATTACAAAACGCTGTATTCATGTATTCGAGTTAATAAACAATGGCAAAATATCAATATTCCAAAAATATGGAGAAATCCCTTTTGCACAGAGGGCAGCATCAAAACACTAATCAAATGTTTATTAGAAGAAGACGAAAATTTTTTGGTGAAACACAACATTTTGGAAGCTTTTGAATTATCAGACAGACCACCGCTATACAATTATGCAAGGTTTGCTACTCGATTGGATTTTAGGTATAGTCCTATTCATGGCATTATGAGTTTGAGCATAAAATCAAAAAATTCTGATGAACTTAATTGTTTAAAAGTACGACTGGTAAAATTTATTCTAGATCATTCAACCAACATCAAGATGTTTAGTGCTATTTCTAGTTTTGATTGTAAATGGATGGTTGATCATCCTAGCTTTGGCATTTGTTTTCGGAGTCTTGTTGAATTACAACTTAATTTTTATGATTGTGAGTTCTTTGACAAATTAGCAAATTATTGTAAAAATATTCAAATTTTAAAAATAGATGGTTGTATTAAAAATCCTTTGTATAATGAAGAAGATGTCTATCGTAGTCTAGCTCAATTAATTCATGCTCAAAATCAAATTAAACAATTGTCTGTCAATGTACCCTATAAAATGACTATATCTTTATCCGATGACCTGAAACAAGCAATTTCAACTCATTCACAATCAATATTTCATTATAAAAGTATTGGTGAGGCCAAAATAGATTCCTTAATAGCAACATTTCAAAACTTAAAGAAGTTGTCATTACACGATTATAACAGAAGATCAGATAATAATTATAAAATATCAAGTATAAAATCTGTTGTACTTCCAAATATTGAAGTCCTTTATATAACAATCTTTTATCAGCCATTTCTATTGGAGTTATCTGATTTTTTGAAAATCAATGGAGAAAATCTCAAGGTTTTAGAAATTGGTGGTGAAGCAAATGATAAAATGAACATGGAAAAAATGTTTCAATCAATTGCAAAAAATTGTGTAAATTTAGAACATTTAACGATAACCTATAATAAGAAAGCATTAAACTGGGAACTAATCTGTATATTTAATAATTGTAAAAAATTAGAAAGCATTCAATTTCATCCAGATAATATGGTTATAGATGGTGATAGAATATTCGAAGCATTAAGTCTGTCATTACCAAATAATTTAAACACTATTATTTTTGATGGTTTATATAGTATTTCTGATGATAATAAAGATAATTATTATTTGAATAATTTGATGAAAAATTGGAAAGCGCCTAAACCTCTTAAAATAAGAAATTATCGATATGATGCATTTTCTATAGAAAGAAAAGAAACAATTGAATTATTACAAAAATATCAAGACCTAGAATTCATTATATATGAATCAGAGAATTTTTTCATTTTTGATAATAGTATTAATAATGTTAATAATGTTAACATCGTTAGATAAAAATAATATATTTATATATATATATATATATATATATGATTTTAATAATAAAAAAATTATTAATTGTTTATTTAATATTTTTTTTTTCTTTTTTAAAAAGTAAACATTTTAAAAATATAATATATATCAAAATAGAAAATTCTCATTATAATAATAATAATAATTTCGATTATTAAGCAGCAGAACCAGGATTACGAGCTAAATCATTGAATAAATAAATAAATAAAAAGTGAAATTCAAATCAAAATAAATTATTTAAAAATCATTTGTTTATTTATACATACTGTAGATAAGTTGAGACCCATGAGTGGAAATCTTACGAATTAGTCCTTTTTCTGCCAATTCACGAATTGCAACTCTTGCAAGAGATCCATTGACATGAAGACGGTCAACTAATACAGAAGGTGTAATTAATTTATATGCCGGTACTTCTTTGAATAATTTATCGTACGTAGCTTTATCCAACACTACTGCGTTGTTTGCTTTATCTTTAACTTTTCCTTTAGACCATTTCTATTCATTTAAATTTTGGTGAATATAATTTAAAAGGTAAAAATTATTTTATAATCTTGGTAAATTTATCTACGCTACCTTTTTTTTATTTTTACCTCCGGATGAGGAGCTTTTAGTTGCTGCTTCTTTTTTAGCCTATATGTATATATTGCAATAATTAATAATGTTTGAAAGAAATTTATAGATTATCTATCATTGCTCATTATCCTAATTACAGTTTAAATAATTAAAAATTTTTATTACCATCTTAATATATCAATAAAACAAAAAAAAAAATTAGATTATTATTATCAGAAAATGAATATTTGGGGTCTGATAATGTTGCACGAAAACATTGGTCCATTCATTCATTCATGATTAAAGAAATTGGAGACTTTCCCCAAAAAGGTGATGTTGTTCCCTTTATAGGTAAGATATTAGAGGTTGATTTATAAACGAGGCTGGAAACATGGTGTAATTGCCCAATCAATATGCGCCACGCTTGATTAATTTTTTTTCATAAAAATTTACCGTAAATTCAACTGTAATTTTCCTTTCGATCGTATTTATAATACAAAGGATGCAATACGTATATGACGAACAGGGCGCCACTTTCAATTACTTTCTTTTGACTTTTCTATTGATATTTTTATTACCTAGTACTTTTTCTTTAATTTTCAGATCAAATAAAGGTAAAACAAAATAATGTTAAAAGGGAGATTATTGTCTTTATTTTCTTCTTTAACTCACTTCCACCACTTCCACCACTTCCTCCTTTTCTTGCTGTTGTTAGATGATAATCTTCGTAAAGCACCTTGTACGTGCGATGCATGTACTAATAAAACGGTTTGGTTGAAAACAAAACAAAAGGGCAGCTTGCTTTCACGTATAGATAAAAAGTAATAGAGAAGAGTTTTTGATAAAATTATTAATTTAATTACGTGGAAATGATACGAATTGATGAATTGATTAATCGATCTTTGTAGATTTGTAGGAGTCGTGATTGGATGGATAGTTTTTGCATACTTGATGTATAGAGTTGCAACGGTTAAAATTGAAGTGGAGGTTTGGGACCCTTACGAAGTGCTTGGACTCAGTGAAGTAAATGTTTAATTAATTATTAGGAAAAGTAAGAAATGAAGGAAGGAACGATTTTAATTTATTTGATTTGTTTTCTTTATACTTGTTTTATTTAGTCGTCATCATTAGAACTTATTAAGAAACATTATAAAGAACTGAGTAGAAAATGGCAAGTGTCTTGATTTAATATTAATTAACTATTAAATTATTTACTAATAAATGATTGATTATTGACTTTAGGCATCCTGATAAAGCTCCATCAGATAAAAAAGATGAATATGAAAAAACGTTTATAGATTTCACTAAAGCGTATAAAGTGTATGTATTCATCTTATATGCATGTATATATATATATTTGATTATATATATTTGATTTATTTCTTGTAAAAAAATAGATTGACAGATGATGACATACGTAAAAATTACGAAGAATATGGACATCCTGATGGAAAACAAGGTAATTAATTACTGACCAACTACCTAATTAATCAAATAAAAAATTAATTATTGACAATTCTAAAAAATATTTATATATTTATATGTGTTCTTTCGCCTTTCTTTGAATTAATTAATAGCATATTCATTGGGAATCGCACTTCCAACTTGGTTGGTTGAATCAAAAAATAGTCCTTTTGTACTTGGAATTTATGGAATTGTGTTTGGTTTATTACTTCCTTATTATGTGGTATGCGATCATGCCGTTTAATTACTATTGTAATAATTATTTGATTACAATTGATAATAATACTCACTAACAAGCTATTTAATTATTAGGGAAGTTGGTGGTACAGCTCAAATAGTTACACCAAAGATAGAATCAGAACACATACCATGGATCTTTATTTTAAAGAATTAAGGCAAAACACCAGTTTCAAACAAATATTAGAACTTCTTTCTGCATCAGTTGAATTTATGGAATTAGTTGAACAAAGGTCTTCCGACAACGCGCCGATTACAACGGTTATTTCATCTGTTAAAGAAGATCTAGAAAAAAGATTTAGTGATAAATACTTGACAAGTAAAAAGGTAGGCTTATTTATCGTGTGTTTTTATATACATTATATATATATATATATATCATATAAATGAATATTAATTGTCATTTTTATTATTTTATTTGTTTTTATTTTTGTTCCTGCTAGTATATTGCACCGTATTCCCAAAAAGCAAATGCATTGACATATTCACATTTGCTAAGAATAGACATTAAAGACAAAAATTTGTTAAAAGGTAAATGATTTACTATTCATTTATTATAATTAATGATATTAATACTCACAAATGATGCACAAATCATATATATCACATATAGATAGATATTTTATTATTGAAAGATCTGTTCACCTTGTAAATGGTTTATTGGAAATAGCATTGGCACATCGTTGGTTACAAACAACTATTAGGTGCATGGAACTTTCTCAACTGTTGGTGCAAGCGATGTGGATAAATGATAATCCACTGATCCAGCTACCTTATATAACCATTGACGTATTAAAAGCGATGAAGATTAAGAAAAAAGTGATTAGAAATATTGGGCAATTTAGAAATATGAATGATGAAGAACGAAGGTAAATTAATTATTAATAATGACTTTTTTTTTGTTGTGAATATTATCTTATTTATTTATTTATTTATTTATTATTATTTATTTTGCAGGAATTTATTAAAGTCATTATCAGATTTAGAATATGGAACAGTTTTACATGTTGCTAATTCTTATCCTATTCTAGAAATTGTACAAGCAGTTTTCAAAGGTATTATGATGATGTTTAAAAATTTAACGATTAATCAATAATTAATTCAAAATTTATTAATATATATAATTCTTATAGTTACTGGAGATGATATAATTACGCCTGGTTCAATTGTAACTTGTATTTTAAAAGTTAAACTTGCTGGTACTAAAGCAGTCAGTAAAAATATCAATAATGTTAAAAATAATAAGTCAAATAAAACACAAGTTAAGGATGATGATAATGAAGACGACGAGGATGGTGATGATGAAAATGAAGGAGATGATAAAAATAGTAATAATAATAATTCTAGCAATGAAAAAATAAAACATGAAAATGAAAAAAATGAAAATGATGATGACAATGAGGAGGAGGAGGAAGGAGGAGGAGACTATCTAAATAGCGAGGATGAATTATTATTTGGCAGTTCAAAAAGAAAAGAAATCAAAGAGAAGAGCGACTTTGTACATGCACCTTATTTGGCACGTGATAAAAAACCATACTGGTGGATTTTCATGGCTGATGAAAAACATGATAGAATAATCATTGAGCCAGTCAAAGTTACTGATATTGTAACCAAGCGAACATTTAAATTTCAATTCCAAGCTCCTCGTGAACCTGGTTTATATTCTTTCACCTTTTATTTTAAGAGTGATTCATATTTTGGTGCTGATATTAAAAAAGATATGAAGGTATGATAAAAACAATGATAAATATATATGTAACAAAATATCTATTTATACATACTAATATTACATTATATATATATATATATATATAAGTTGGACGTAAAAGACTTTTCAGAACTTCCACCACAAGAAGAAGTTGATGATGATATATCAGAACCTGAAGAAGATTCTTTGGCAGGTCAAATGAAATTAATGAGAGAACAAGGATTTGCTGCTGCAATTGCTAATGCTGGTAATGATGATGATGCTAATAATAAAAAGAAAGCCAAAAAATCTGGTGGTGATAGCGACGATAGCGATGATAGCGATGGAGATGGAGACAGTAGCGATGATGATTAATATTAGCAGTTCAAGTTTTGTGATTGGGTGGCGGATAGTAGTACATTTGACTGCATCATATTGAACTGAATTGACAATTTATTAAATATAATTTATTGTTATTTACTATGCTACTATTTATGTAAATTTTTTATTTTAAAACGGAAAAATTAAATATTTTCATTTCATTTTTAAATATCATCATTTTAAATATCCATTTAATGCATCAATCATTTATCTTGTAAAAAAATATAAATGATACATAATTTACAATTTTTAGGATGCCAAAAATAGTTTTATTCAAATAATAAATAATAAATAATATTGCAAATATAAAAATTTTATTTTTTCCTATTTAAAGTGCGTTTAACTACTTTTTTTATAACTTTTGTATTAGGAAAACTTAAATCTTCAAGATTTACTGCGTATGGTGTAGGAATATCTAATCGATAAACAAATAATTAGGTGATTAAAATACTTGTATATGAATTGATATATAATAAATATAAAAATTATATATTTACCTGCACCGGTTATTCTTTCCACTGGTGCATCTAAATAATCAAAAATTTCAGTTTCCATAGCTATAGCACATATCTCGCTGCCAAACCCGTACTGGGGAAATCCGGAATCAACTGATATCAACCGATTAGTTTTCTTGACCGACTTAACTATTGTGTCAACATCAAGTGGTCTTATTGATCGCAAATTGATCACCTCAACTGATATCCCACCCTCTTCTTTTTTCTCTAATTGTTGAGCTGCCTCGAGACAAAAATTTAACGATCTAGAATATGACACAATTGTGACATCTTTGCCTTCTCTTATAATTTTTGCTTTGCCAATTGGTAAGATGAAATCATTTGATAATGCTTCTTGTGATACCGGATATGAAATACCATATTGAAGTTCATTCTCCAATACCACTACTGGATTAGGGTCTCTTATTGCTGCCTTTAAATAAACAATACCATTTGAAAAATAATAATTATTAGTAATTGATTACTGTTATCATGATTATTAGCAGTTATATTATTTATTATAACAATGCACCTTTAATAAACCTTTTGAGTCTTCGCTATCCCACGGAGATACAACTTTTAATCCTGGAATAGAACCATACCATGCTGCGAAATCTTGAGAATGTTGTGCACCCACTCCAGCTGCAAATCCATTAGGACCTCTAAAAACTATCGGACATTCTATAAGACCACCAGACATGTAATGAACTTTGGCTGCTGAATTAACTATTTGATCAATTGCCTTAATAATTAATTAAATGTTAATTAAAGATTATTGGATTTATTTATTATTCATTCATCAATAAATCATATGTCGATAACTCACTTGCATGGAAAAATTAAATGTCATGAATTCGCAAATTGGCCTAAGTCCTGATAACGCAGCACCAATAGCCAGTCCAGCAAAACCTGCTTCTGTAATCGGTGTATCAATAACTCGTTTTGGGCCGAATTTATCGAGAAGTCCTTTTGACACCTAATTGGAAAACAACGACAAACAACAATAATTGGTCGAAGAAGAAGCTATAATAATTATTTTCGGAACAATAGATGGATGAATGGATAAAGAAAACATATTGTGTGCGTGCGTGTATGTGTGTAAAATTAGAAATTGTTGGTTTTTTTTTTTTTTTTGAAATATAGATTATATATGCTTATATATGTTTGAATGATCTCTATAAATGATATTTGCCACAATTTACTTCGTCCTGTAATCAAGCAATTGTAATTTAATATTGCCATTATTACTATGCTAATGCTGTTATGACTATTGCCATATCTGTGATGCTACAACATAACTACTATATTTATCATTTTAACTGACCAACTAACCAACTAGTTAATTCTTCTTCTTACCTTATATGCGCCATTATATTGTGCGACCTCTTCTCCGATCAAGAAGACGCGTTCGTCACGAACAAATTCTTCGTCAATCGCTGAATTAAGTGCTTCTCTCACAGTTAACTACACACAAAAAACATATGGAATAATAGTAATCGTTTATTTACTCGATCAATTTCTATTGTTTCGGGGTGAAATTAATATAAATGCTAAATACTAACAGTAATATCAGTTGAGGTTGCAAGTAATCGTTTCTGAGAAAACTGTAGTAAAGATGTTGCTGCTGCATTTTGAATTGGTATTTTATTAATGCTTTGTTTCCACATGTTATTACTCTTTATAGTGTTAAATGTATAAGAAGGAGAGGGAGAGATCGTTCTCTTTATAAAGTTTTTTAATAAAGAGCCATTCATATTTTTTTTTTGTTAATAGAAAAAAATTTTTGATGATGAATGATGACAATGAATGGGACACACACAAGTATATTGACTGATATGCATTATGATAAATAACGCCACATATTAATAATTGGTGGTACCAAGTTTCTCGACGCCACAAAAAATTCTAATAATAATAGTAAAGGATTAACCTGACCCGAAAGGTAGCACATGTTATTTTATACAATTAAAGTTTATTTAAATTTTCTCTATCGAAATTGATAAAATCGAATTAAAACCGGTTGCAACATACATAAATTTAGTTCCTATTTTTCTTTATTTGCAAGTTACAGTGGTATTGCCCGATACTTAAAAGAAGCTTCAGTTTTACAGCCATGTAATTTATGGGATAAATATAGATTTCATGAAACGGATCAAGCTTTTCAATAATCTTTATCTTTATCCTTATTGTATTGATCAACAAAAATTTCATTAAAGATAACTTCTGTCCTCGCAGAGGATAATTAACATTCTAATAAAAT
>CAJVPN010001065.1:0-17968 GCA_910592215.1 Entrophospora candida
CGCACTATACGCACTATACGTAAAGTATCGTATAGTGTCGTATAGTGTTCAACTATACGCTATTTGCCCATCTCTAAGGCACACACTTAATAATGGTTATGAATTATAATTTGACTTGTCAGTCATATGTTCCATTAGTCATCAGTCATAAGAGCTCTTAACCTCCACAAAAAAATAGACCTCACAGTTTTAAGAGTGTGCTAAACTTTATTATCAATTCTTTCAATGGATATTGCATTTAATATAAAAAAAAAAAATAGGTTGATGGAAGTAAAGCATCTGAATTGAAGAAATCTAAGAGCTTTCAGCAAAAAAAGCAAATTCTAGATGAAGATTTATATACTAATAAAAATCGGAGTATTACAGCTTTAGTATAGTGGAGAACTTCTCATTATATCATGGATTAGTCCAGGAAGAAATCGAGTACAATTTCTGATGCTCGGGTAGATAAATTAGCTGGTTATCAAATATACCAATCAGGCATTTTCTGCTGAGGGCAATTTACTCGCATTCGCGTATTCAAAATAGCTTTGGTGTCCAGTTTGAATATTCTTGTTTAATTTGATATCCTTGTAATATACTGTATCTAGTAAGGGTTTGTTTAATTGTGAGTTCGTGACTCCATATTCCCAATAATGAGCTTGTATCCTGGGATCGCTCTATAATTCATAAAATCATGTCTACTCATTATAAATCAACTGTCATATTATCTTTTGATAAACTATTATATTTTTTAAATATAATAATACTAAAGCAAACATATGATGATTTACTAATTACAATACTTCAAAACTTCAATAGGTAATAAATCAATTTAGTTATACTTCACTTTTACTCTCCATTCTCTTGCATTTATCCCATAATGTGAATGTGGCTTTAACCCATCTACTGGAACAAGATTTCACAATTAAAGCAGGATAATCAAAACCCGATTCAGGTTAATTAATTTTCTTATTATTTATTATATTAATAGTATTAACATTAATATTAATGTATACCGATCCTTTCCGTTTACACGAATTACAAATTAGCCATCAGCTTCCTTGAAACATATGGGGACATCATTATTTCAATCTTCGCACAAAAGAAACTACAGATACATTAGATTTAAGTAAATTTGAATTGAAAAAAATAAAACATCATTAGAGTTTCTATTCAAATAAAAATGAATATCTCAAACAAAATGAATATTTCGAATAAATTGTGTAATTTTGAATAAAGTGAATAAAACGAATAGTTAGAATTAATACTAATACTAAGATTAAGATTGAGTTGTAAATATATTACAAATACCAATACTAAAATGTATTCAATCATTATGTATAAAAATTATATACTATGTATGTAGTTAGAAACAGGATCCTTCCAGAATCTCTATTTCGCAACATACATTTGCCAAACTGAGCCACAAGTTATTTACGAAGTGGTGTATATTTTTGTGTAGTTAATGAGTTTAGAATGTCTAAAATTTTCGAGTCAAATGTAAACCGAGCTGAACTGTTCAGAGCTTTATTTAAAACATATTAATTGAATATGTTTATTTATTATGATAAAAGTGTGAATTTTAAACAAAATTCTATATTAGTATATGATGGAATTTGTTTAACAAGATGATGGGTTGGTTGTGTTTATCATTTAATTATAGCCTGTGAATTTGTATTTATTTTTTATAAAAGGATGTACAGGGTGATCAATGTATTGTTGATTGAAGCTATTTCCAAGTCTTTGTTTCATCTTAGTGTAAAGCATCAAAAAAAAAATAATATAGTAATGATTGAAAATTTAAAATATCTAATAAATTCATTGCATAGGCAACAATAAATCAAGCATGTTGCCAGGTAGGATATTCACGATCAATATCTAAGCAATTCCTAGAGCATAAGCCAAGTAAATGACAAAAATTGCAACCAACTGCCAATGCAAAGATATGTGGAATTTCTGCTCTTGGTCCTATTATTGAGAATGTCGCAGAGAGAATGACTTATAAGTAACACGACTTACACAAACATTCGTTGTGAGAATGAAATACCAATCCACTGCCTTGGTTACGAACATTTTACTTGGAAGGTTTTTACAGCAGTCTGCCATTATGAAGATAGCCTGCCTGGATTTCTTCAAAAGCGTCTAATTTATTCATATTTTTATATGTCCTGATGGCCGCATGAATTGTCCCAGGTTATGCAAATTTTTTCTTTTATTTTGTTTCACAAACTTTCTTTTAAGCATCATCATTGGTTTTCTTACCAACATCATTTCCTCAGCTGCACTTGAATACGCTATCAATTGTCAGGTTATAGTCACGGAACTTTGTGGACAGCACATTGATAGAAAGCTCCGAGATATGATTTTTGATGGCTAATAATGCTATAAAAAATTATTGATGAAAATACTATCTTCTTTTATTGTATATAAGATTTTAAAGATGTTTGTGAAAAACCACGTAGTGGATATGCAAGTAAGGGAAGGAGACACGGAAAAAAAGATGCGAGTTGCGACCTTACACCCTTGTGTGCTACTTGCTGGATTTCATCAAGGATTTATTCGCATTGGAGCACATAGTCTCCATAATTTATGCGAGGAATTAACTTTTACTAGTTTGGACCACGCGTTAATAAATGATTTTTGAGAGCAGTACAAATTTAGAGACCATCTGCAGAAAATGCTAATTTGATTGGATAATTTTCGACACGTAATACAATCCCAACATTGAATTTTATAAAGTTTGATGGTGGATGGATTTAATAGTAATAGTGTTAGCGTTATACTCACAAATCCAATGAATGAATGCATCATACGGAATAAGTGATTATATGTTTGATAATCATGATCTTTGTACATTCAACTGGTTGATCGAGTTATGGGGTTGATCCTGGAAGGGACAAAGCTGGTGGTATATTTGGGGATGAAAAAAGGAATCTTGATAAAAATGTAATACAAAAAGAATGGTATGCAATGACTGAATTTACAAGGGCAAGTAAGAAATGGAAACATCGTATAATATAATTATACAGTTAAAAAGATAGGTTTCATTGTTTAATATTGTTTAATAATAATGAATCTATACTATTTTTCTTTTTTTATATTATGTTATATATCTTTACAACATGTTAACATGTTTAATGATCTTTTTAATAACGTCATTTTTTTGATGATTACCTTCTCTACTATATTTTCTATGGTTAATACCACCTTCTCCTAATGAGAATGTTTATACTGTGTATATATATATATATATATATACCTTCACTGATTTATTTATATTCATCATCATTTTAATATTTTATTTCACAAGTTTTAAAGAACGTTATTTTACCATATATCTAAATATTTATTACTATACTTTATTAAATACTCACATTTTAAATCATTATCAAACATTTTAATCACATTAACATATTACGTCCATTCATTTTAATCACATCCAATTATATATCCAAATCTAATTTATTTTAAACTTCACTCTTTCAATTGAAGCCATGCACTAGGGCCAATAAAGGAATTGTATCAGAGGCTGCTGAATGTTTGTTGAATCAGAAAATATGACGAATTTCAAACAAGCATAGTGTGCTCCAAATGTAATGGGTAGTTAGGAAATGGTACCATGAGTTGGTAGCTCAAAACATGCGGACATATATATATATGCTCGCTGGTAAAAATGCTCTTTTTTTTTTGTTTTGTTGATTGCTTATCGCGTGTTCTTTGTTAGATACTTGGAACCGTGTCATAATCGCTGCTAGAAACATTTCGTAATGGCCTTTTGTACTTGAATGGGCATGGATAAGACCATCCAGAATCTTTTGCTAGAGGTGGAAGTAACGATCTGCCTGCCCATAGTTATGGTATAGTGTAGTCGGGTTGCTTTTTTTTAGCAGTGGTTAGCCAACCAATGTAGCAATACACGGCCATCAGCTAGCTGTAGGGGGCTGAGCTCTGATCCAGTTACTGGGGTAACGTAATATTAGCAGTAATTATTCATATATATATAATGAAAGATATTTAAAAGAATTAATTTAATCACTTGGTCAAAGTTATCAAATATATATTTATGTTTTTATTTATATTTTTTTAAAAAAATAATTTGTTGCCAATATGTAAATTAGAAAAAAAATAATAACAAAGGGAGGATAGATAACATACTAATAGTAATAAATATTGATAAATTTTGGATAATAATAATAATAATTTAAGAATATAAATGTCACAATAATACTACTACTATTAATAATAATAATAAAATAAAATAAAATATGTGTATATGTATAACATGTATATAAAATATCCAAATAATCATTTTTAACAAAAAAATTCATAACTATAATAACAATAATAATAATTATTATTTTTTTAATCTATTTGGTTTTTTTTTTCAACTGTCTCAATAATTATAATTATTATTAGAAGGACTAGCACCATAATTACCAAATGGTTGTGGTGGTTGTGGTAATTGTTGTGGTAATTGTTGTGGTAATTGTTGTGATAATTGTTGTGGTTGTGACATTTGTTGATAAGAATGGGGTTGTGGTTGTGGTTGTGGTGGTATAGATTGTGAATTATAACCATAGTTTTGGTGTTGTGGAGGAGGAATTTGGTTATAATTATTATTAGGATTAGGTTGTTGACCAATCAATGATGGTTGAGGTGGTGGTGCACTGCTGCCATATTGTTGAATAACAGGTTGTTGTGGTTGTAATGGTTGCGGACTACTATATGGAGGTTGAGGAGTAAATTGTGAATGAATATATTGAGGTTGTGGTGGTTGTAAAGGATTTTGTTGTTGTGGAGGGAAAGATTGTGGAGGAAAAGACTGAAGGTTAGGAGGAGGAAGTTGTTGTTGAAATGTTGGTTGCTGTTGAAATGCTGGTTGTTGAGGAATTGGAGTTGCAGTAGTAGTAGTAGTAGGAGGAGTTGTTGACCAATTATCATTACTAACTTGTGGTGAGTGCTGATATTGTGGTGGATGTTGATATTGTTGTTGTGTTAGTGGTGGCAGTGGTGCTTGATGAGAAGGTTGTTGTGGTAATGATGATGGAGGAAATTGTTGCTGAGTTTGAATGGTAGTACTACCACCATCCCATGGAGTTTTACTAGGATCCCATGCTGTTGATGCTGATGTGTCATTTATTATGTCTTTTTGTTGTGTATTATCCCATACGTTACTAGTGTTATTGTTGTTATGAGCATCCCAGTTACTTGATGTTACACCTCCTGATGAATCATTATTAGCATATTTGTTATTTTGATTTCTGTAGTCACTATTTCCTCCGCCTCTTTTATTATCAAAATCTGCATCATCACCAAAATTACTATATTATTATATAAATATGTCAGGAGTTGTTGTGGGATAATAAAAAAGAAGATTACTTATTTACATAATTATATTTTAAATGCTTACTTATTATCAGGCAAGTATGATTTTAAGAAACTAGGAACTTCTTGTTTACATTCCAACAATAATTTAACTAAATCACTAGCAACATCAGAATTCTTTTCATTGTAAAAAGTTGTTGCCAATCCTTCATTACCAACACGTGCAGTCCTATTTAGTTGAGAGGTGAAAAAAATTTAATAACATTTATAAATTTATTTATGAATAAAATTGACAAACACAAACCTTCCGATTCGGTGAACATATTCATCAATATCTTTACATAAATCATAATTTATGACATGCATTACATTTTTTATGTCAAGACCACGTGCAGCAACAGCCGTAGCAATTAAAATAGGTGATCGGCCATTTCTATTATATTTAGCATTAAATATATTGTTATAATCAAAACAAGAAGAAAACAATGATTTAGATACTTACTTGAATGATATTAAAGCATCTTCTCTCTCGCGTTGTGATCTATCACCATGAATACTAGTGGTAGGAAAATTTTTATGATACAAGTAATCATCAAGTGAGTCTGCACCACGTTTTGTTTCAACAAAGATCAGAGTACGAGATGGTGGTTGTTTCATAAGTAGCTCAACAAGTTTTGCACGTTTATCTTTATCCTCAACATACACTATCTATTATTTTTATTAATTTTGGAAGAGGAAGAAATTAATTTTGAATGATATTAAAACTAATATAATAACAATTAATAATAATAATTTATTTATTTGCCTTTTGAGTAATATCACTTGTTGTTCCACCAAGTCTACCAACTGTAAGGAACAAGTAATCATTTTTCAAAAAATCCTTTGCAAGACTTTGAATATTTGATGGAAAAGTGGCTGAAAACATCATAGTCTGTCTTGAACCATCATCAAGAAGGTCTAAACAAAGACATGCAAGAAGAGAATAAATTGGTAAATTTTTTACAATTAAGCATTTAAGATTGATTGATTAATATTGACAAGTAATTACCAGATTCCTGAACAATTTTACGAATATCTGTTTCAAAACCCATATCTAACATACGATCAGCTTCATCAATCACAAGATATCTTTTATAAGTTACACATTATGAATATGTGTATAAATATAAATATTAATGTTAATATAAATTGATTTTTTTAAAAATAAAGTAAAAAAGTTATAAAGAAAGAAATCATTGTTATTTACCTAACTTTACGAAGACTTAGTACACCACGATCCATAAAATCATTTAGTCTACCAGGTGTGGCAGTTAATATATCGCAACCTTTAGCCAATTCAGCTTTTTGAGGAATAGAATCTGCACCTCCATACACAACACTAACAATTATAATTATGTATAAATGCATGCATACACACACATGTATTGATAGATTTTACAGGAGGAAAAAATATTAAAAGTCTAAATACCATGGTCTCATCATGCTTCTATAAGTAAATCGACGACATTCATCAAATATTTGAGTAGCCAATTCACGCGTAGGAGCTAATATTAATATTAATGGTTCAGCTTTATATTTTCGTGTATTTCCAGACTGTCTTGAGCTTCTTTTAGCTGTAAACATTTGGGATAATATTGGAATCAAAAATGCAGCTGTTTTGCCAGAGCCTATTTAATTCAATATATATGTGTTATTTAATTTGTTGCAAATTGTTAAAGCAGAAAAAAATTTACATTCTCTTTACAAGTAATAGACATATATACCAGTTTGAGCACATGCCATTAAATCTAATCCCTCAGTAATTATTGGAATAGAATATTTCTTTTTTGGTGAAAAGATTTTTTTACAAAAAAATTAAAATTGAAAATTTGAAAAAAAAAAATTTTCAATATTAATATTTAAAACATAATAAGTCTATACTTGAACTGGAGTTGGTATATCATATCTAGCCAATTTAACATTGTCCTTCATTGCTGGATGAAGTTTTGCTTCTTCAAACTATAATAAATAAGTTATTGAATAAATGATTAATTAATCATAAAAAAATATTTCCAAAGATCTTAAGAGAATAAATAATTACCGTGCTAATAGGTTTTATGCTCGGATTGACCGTCACCTTAATTTTATCATATTTTGCAAAATTAATACCAGAATGAACATGATTATCTTCGCCAAAAAGTTCTTTTTCCAATTCTTCGTCTTTGGGAGCTATTCCTTCATCGTATGTATCGTTCCATTCGTAACGACGACGAACTGCTGCCCATTGGCGATTTGGATCCAGATTTGGTGCAAGTCTAGGACCCCATTGACCTGCACATTGAGCATCGTCATCTTTAGACATTATATCTCAAGTTATTTCTCACTAACAAATAAAAAAAATGAATGTAAATGTTGCTATGACTATGAGTACTTTATATATATATTTATTATTTAAATTAAATATTAAAAGCAATTAAACAGATAAATCGCCACCAAAACTTAAAAGATGCAAAAAAAATTTTTATGGTTCTTTTAAAGAGCCAATTTAGAAAAATTCATAAATAATTGATCGAGCAGTATCATGACATTACCTGATAAGGAGAGAGACCAGTCCTATAGGAGTAAATAGGTAGAGGAAAGCAAAAGGAGTGCAATAAGGGTAAAAAAAAACCTTTGTAAATTTATATTTATTAATAATAAAAATATTTGAGATCAAAAAGATTTAATTGACGATTTCGATGGAGAATTGTTGATCAATTTGGTAAAATTAAATCCACAAAGTCGCACAAAAACAAAAAACAAAATCTGGTAATCATAAAAAAAAACCCACACCAAATCTAATAGACATCAACCAACAACACCTCGACCAGAATGTAACAATCAACCCACCCATTAGATTCCTCTGGAAATAAAATATAAATCGAGTGATAAGATACGTTGCCCAAGAATGCATAAAATAAAATGCATATTAAGTTTGCATTCACATACAGCAATAACCAGAATCTCAATATTAATATATTAATATAGTTATTGACATATTTTGCGATTTTCATGCTTTTCTCACTATCATTTAGGTATTGATGTAGTTGATACGTTGTTAATATTTCAGCCAGAAAAAATACCAAATTTGATAACAAAAACACTTTTTGGTTTATTATTTTTGTACCCGCTGATCATTATATGTATATTAATATGCGGGGTAGTAATTTTAATTTTAATATATATATATATATATTAATTTTAATAATAATTTTCTCTGCTTGGGGAATGATTTGCAAAACCTAGTTTGCGGTGTGACCTTGTTTTATTATCAACCCGAATTATAGTGAGGCTCTTTCAATTTTCAAGCAGAAAACCGCAGAAATCGCAGAAGTATGTATCAAAGCAGAAATGCAAAGAATTATATCTAAAATTGGTTAAGAGCTGAATATCTTTCTATTTTTGTAGCATATTGTCGCGTATATAACACAATCTACATTGTAAATCACATGATTAAGCTGTTATTAAAAAATTATTATTATTATACATATTTCGTTTTTATGTGTTTCGTTAAATTTGTTCATAATGGCCAAATCTGCTGGCTTTATGGAAACAGGTTAAAATTTCTATTCGAATAAAACAAACAATTCGAATAAAACGAATGATATTAGTTTTTTCTTTGTAGTATTTGTAGTGATAATAATAGTTGTAGTTCTCGATTTAGCATACCTCGATCCAACGGATATTAAAATCTTGATTTAATGGACTGAGGTCCAAGAACGGTTTAATAATGATAATAATAATAATAATAAAGTTCTTGGCGTTGATATAACGGATTTTTGAAAAGATATTAATATTCAAATTGCCCAAAACCGAGATTTACTGTATTATAAAGTGAGAATAATAACAATAGTGATAGGTGACAAGATTCTATAGCAGAATTAAACGGAATTGAAATAAAATAGGCAAAACTTGAGAGAAATAATGATTTAAGCGCCGCAGAAATTCATCGAATCACAGTGCCACATTCAATAGCAGTAGCAATAGGCTCTGGGTAATTCAAAATATATAATATTTTGCATATAAGCACTGAATAATTTGAACTCATGGCACATACATACATAAATCTGGAAAAAGCGTACTTTGAACGATTATTATGTTATTATTTTCTGGCTCCCATACAAAAAATGTCACGATTATATCCTGATCACTACTTATAGAAATTATCAACATAAATACAATATAAGTATGCCTATATAAATCTATCAAATAACATGATGATGATGATGATTTTTAATTTAAAGGTGAAATTTTGATTTCTATCTTAGAATTAGGGCAATTTTGAACGAGTATTTGTGGTTGTGAAGGATTATTATCAAATTAGTCCAGCTCTCTCTCTCAAGTGGAACACGAAATGGTTTCTTTGAATCAAAACTAGTACTTCATCAAGATACGTCTTAGTACCTAATCTTTTCTTTAAACATATTTGTGTTTGATAAAGTATTTGGCACTTGGCTTTTGTTTATGAGCCCTTTAATTTCAGAATTAGTTGCTATTATAAATCTTGTAGAGTCATATCATTACTTTAATTAATATAAGAATTTTTGAATTTTAAGGAAAAAATAATTTTAATGTCGGAGTGTCAAATAATTACAAGTAATATGATGTGTACGTTCACTATAAAAGATTTGATACTGAATATTCATTCGTTTTTTCAGTTAATATTCAGTAAACATTCATTGTTAACAAAAAAATTTAAATTTATTTAATCAATTTTACATTTTATTAGAATTATCAAAAAATTTTTTTTACAAAAAACAATCTTTTCAAATAAAAAGTGGATTTAAAAACAGTCCATTATTTGTGAATATTCTTTTTTTTTTTTTTATATTTGAATGAAAAAAGTCAAATATCTTATTAACCAAATATTCACTGAATATCATTCATTGGGTGCAACCTCTAGAGCTATCGATTATTTTCCGTGCAACAAAGGATATAACAAGAGGTTTTATGTTGCCAATAAACAATTTGAAATTCTTTTACTAATACTATAAAAAGTAAACAATAAGAAGCGACAATTATTATCTGAACATAAGCGCAACCAATGGCTATTGTAAAAACAATTGAAACAGTTTCGCAGGAATTAACTAATAATAGTAATAGTAATACACATGTAAACTCGATCTGATAAGTCGGTCATTTTGTTTATATTTATATTATCAACAATTGATTGCTTGCGTCCGACTTATGTGTATTAATATTAATATGTACTAATGTTTATTATTGATGTAACATTAATTGATCGACAAAGTGATTTCCCTGACTGAAATTTAATTCATATTGTATATATTTCCTATGTTACATAATGCAAAATCTTTATTATTAATAAAAGCAAAATGCTGATTGACTGTTAATTTTACCGGAGATTGATTTCAATATCAATAAAAAAGGACAATTGGCCAATATATATAGATTATTTGCATTTATTGATTACAAACAACGGCAATCAATATACATTTAAAATGTTTCCCTCACTAGAAAATTAATTAAAAATAACAAAGTTATTAAATCTTTTTTACACGCATTAATAATCACGTGACTTCGACCAATAAATTGATTGCTACTTTATGTAAATATATGATTGTTTAATGTAGATTCCTTATTTCTTTGTAGATTTAACACCAAAGAATCGGTTGTAAGTTCCTGTATGTGGATTAGAGCCTCATATTGAAGAATTGGCAAAACGTGGCGAAAAGTCTAATCTATCATTCTCGATTAGTGTTAGTTTCCAAAATTAGCTATAGAGCGTGAAATTCGAAAACTTGCCCTTGACTTTTGGCTTTTGACTTTTGATATAGTTTTGAAATATAACTTTTAATTTAGTTTTGACTTTTATCTCTTCAAACTAGTTTTGACAACTTCCTCGATTTTTGATAGCAGATCAATAATAACAATGGAAATTCCGGTAATGAATGCCACGAAATTGAAAAATCAGAAGTCATTAGTTATTGCTATTACTCTTTAGAGGAGGCTCTATCTGAATATTTTAAGCGTTATGCAAAATAATTGAAACATGGAAAATGTTCTAGTCAATTGTTGTGATTTTTTGGGGGGCAAAAATGCATGTTTTATTATTGAGATGTATAATATATTTTTATTAATATTAATTAAAAATAATTGATGTGCATAACTATATAGGTTAATGTATATTAATTAATCTATAGAAAAAAATTTACATTAACGAATGAAATATTGATTTTTTTTAATTCATAAATTGAAAAAAAGATTTAAGGAAAATAGACGGATATGCTTCCTTGCACACACCCTATTGTGGTTACGTTATCAGGAGCAATAACTAAATAGTAATTGTTGATATTTTAGTATTTGAACAAACAAGTCAACAAATGGAACAATATAGAGAAATAATAAAATAATACCATACCATTAAGAATCTGATCAATTACAACAGTTTTGCCTGAGTCACCAGTAACGGGTGGAATGTCTGTAGTATTTGTATATGAGAAAGGTCCAGGTGCAAGTGGACATTGTAGATTATATGTTGTACAAAAAGGCACGTCGGCGGTAATGGCGGTAATATTTTCACTTTCAATAGTAATAGTGGCTCGAAGTATAGTCAGTGGGTCTATGGGAATCGTGCTCGCGCCTTCGACGGTTACGGTGACAGGACTACCTACAGTAATTGGATCAGGGGTATATTCGTATTTACTAAAGGTAATTGGAAAAGTGCCTTCGCATGGTGTAAAAGCTCTCTTTACCAATGAAGGTGAGGGAAATGTGTAAATGATAACTGGAAAAACGAACAAGAAAAAGTAAATGCTAAACAATAATTTGTTCATTTTCGATTTTATTTTTTATTTTATTGTTAATTTATTGATTTTATTGTCAAGGTCTTTTTCTCTCTCACTTTATATCCACAAAAACGCGCACAATTAATGTGGTGGAACATAATAATTAATTGAAAGGCCAAGTAAAAAAAAATAATGTCACAATATTAATATAGTGACAGGCTTGTTATATTGTACATTAAAAACAAATATTGTGTGTAATGTAGACAAGGGAAGGATAGATACATTCTGTTCAAAATTGGACCAGAATAATATTGAGGCAGAGTTTCATGAAAATATATACTTGCGATTAATAAAATTATATGGTATTTAGCTGTCAGTTTATTATTTCTAATTATAATTATAATTAATAGTTGGTGTATACATAAATACTAATACATATACATAAAAAAAGAAATGGTTGAATGAAGTTTTAATTCATGTAATAACATTAAGTGATCCTTGTTCACACCCTATTATAGTCTTTCCATCGGGTTTAAGAACTAAATAGCAATTGTCAAATATATTATTTAGCATATAAACAAAACAGAGCAGGCTAACAAACGACTAATTTAGATAAATAATAATAACGTACCATTAATAACCATATCAATTTTAACTGTTTGGCCTTTAGGCGCGGAAGGTTCGGCCGGAACGACTGTAGTGTTTGTATATGTGAAGGTTCCAGCTTCGTATGGACACATTAAATTTAATGTTGTACAAAAATCAGCAGTTTTAGTATCTTTTACTTCTCCTGCAAAACTAGTAATAATTTGTAATAAAGTGCCCGTTTCTATGGTCTCCGTATTTGTACCTTCGATGTATGTGGTGGCAGATTCACCTAGAACAACTGGGTCAGGAGTAACGGTGTATTTGGTAATGGTAATTGGAAAAGTGCCATCGCATGGTGTAAAATCTCTCTTTACCAATGAAGGTGATGGAAATGAGCAAATGGTAATTGGAAAAACGAACAAGAAAAAAAGAACGCTAAACAATAATTTGTTCATTTTCGTTTTTTAAAATTTTTCTTTTTTTTTGCTTGCTCAACAGACTCTTTATATAATGATCCTTCTGTAAAGATAGTTTAATTTTTTTACCAAAGATGGCTAAATAACACATTACCATTTGATTATATTTTTTACTATATCTAAAAAATTTTCCCAAAATTAATATGGCGTAACATCGAATTATGAATAAAATTTAGTTAGGTTAAAAAGTCGTAATACGAGTGCCATGTGAATCTAATGCTAATACAATACTAATTGTTTTGAATTGCTTGGATATTAATAGTGATTTCCCCAGTTTGTTGGAAAAATCTAATAATAAATAATTCATGTTTCCTTTTTATAGAGATTTGAATTCGAGTTTTTTATAGTAAAAAAAACAATAATAAATCATTCATCAATCACTTGATAAATAAAATAATGCATTGGTTTAATTGTGTTGTGTATAATAGAGTAGTTAACGTTAACGTTAACATCAACGTCAACGTCATCATTTACATTACATTAATTTTACATCAATGTTGACGTTAAGTTATAAGCGCTGCCAAATTTTTTTTTAACGGATGGGAAGTTCTATTTATAAAAATAAAAGAAAGAAAAGATGTCGGACCAATAATAAAAAAAGCCTAATCTGACTATAAAATTACATTCATCCCTCCTGCCCCTTTGATTTATATAATAATAGATAAACTTATATTTAAATAATTAAAGCCACCGTTAAATGTTTCAACATTTTAATTAATTTATAAAAATAAATTTCTTAGAATAGAATTAAGCTTTAGTTTAAGAAATGCCTTCTAAATTCGAGTAATAAAAATGAATATAAAATGAAGGAATGTTAGTTGATCTTTCGTTAAAAAAAAAAAAAATCAAAAATAACTAATTAAAAAAAAACCATATCATCCATTTTTTTTATCTATGTGCTTCATATACGGCCCAAATGGCCAGCTATTTGATTCAATTTTTTGGCTTCCACTAATTTATACACTGTCAGTGGGAAGAGACAGTCTTAATAAAACAAGCCCAACCGCATTGTTGAATATTGATGAAGAACATATTTTCTGAAGGACAAATATACATTGCAATGAGCCGAGCTCCTTCATTAAAAAACTTGCATATTCTCAGTTTTGACTCCACTCTCAATTAAAGGTCTCTAAAGCAGCATTAGAAGAATATAAAAGATTGGAAAAGGTTAATGCAGTAAAAAAATTAATTTATGTTATGGAACAAATCAATCTTTTCTACTTGCCACTGCATTTGTATTTTTTTTTTGCAATATAATATATATTAAAAAAAAAAAGGTTTATCAATATTAATATTATTATTATTATTTGGTTAATCGATGTTTACTGCTCCTGAGAAAAAAAAAAAATCAGTCGTTTTGTCCTGTTTTTGTTTTATTACGTATTATTGCTTTGTTATTATACTTACAAATATTAATATTAAAATACTTGCAAATAAATTCGTGCATGTGCCGCCGCTCACTCACCGCGACATTTAACTTAAAATCTTGTTGATAATAATAATACTTGCTTTGTTTCCAAGAGGCGAATTCTGTTTTTTTTTCAGTATTTCCTTAATTGTATCCATTCATAACTCAACACTGATGTTGTTCATCGATCATCAATGCTGGAAAAATGTTTTCTGACTTTGACTTGATGAACTTTCCAAAAATCATTGTCATATGATCATCATTTAAAAAACTGAATAATTGTGTCCCTTCCCTCTCGTCAATGCACAGCTTTAGGGATTGCCTATCTTATTGTTATACAATCTGGCGTCTACATATTGCGTAATAATGATGATGTAATTATTCGGTTTGTTCATCACGTCTCCAGGACGATGACCACAATTGATTCATTAATCTCATCGTTTCATTTGAATAAAGATTTATACTTTACAAATAATTCGAATGCTAAAAAGTGAATCGCAGTTAAAGCGGGACTTTGCCGCAATGTATTGTTGTTAAGATATGATATGGCATCTTTTTTAATAGAAAAAATGGGAATTTAAATTATTGAAAAAAAATTGGTTTCCTCAATAATTTTTAAGCCAAAAAGTAAATAAAGATGGCCCCTTTACAAAGCTCAAAGGTCTCTCTATAAATTTTCTTTTTATTTACTTTGACCAATTCATTTTTTAGTCGTTCACACTTGTTTATTCTATTGGGCTGATTGTAACCTCGCTTTGGTTTATTTACAAAACAATCCGAGTAGCTTGCTTAAAAGCCTTACGTTTTTGATTACGATGATACCACCACTACTATTTGCTTACTCACTAAAGCAAATAACCGTCGTTAATATTCACTAGTTACCCAACCCAATCCAAACCTTTGCTTGCTCACCAAAGCATATAACATTTACTAATCGTTGTTAACGCTCACTAGTTACCCAACGCTGTCATAACTTTTGCTTACTAAACAAATAAAGTGTGGCTTTAAACGAAAAATAAAATAAATAAAAAACGACGTTTTATTGTCTATTTACGATTCTTAAAGATGATTTTTACAAAATTCTATTTTATTTTATTGTTAATATGGCAAAGACCCAAAATTAACTCAATTAATATTTATTTATTAGAAATTATCTGATTCAAAGTGAGACTGTTTCAATTAATAATAGACATAGATAATAACTATAATAAATTATTAATGATTTTTATCTTCTCTTTCTCAAATATTAATAAATACTGGCATTTGATGTTATTGTAAATATTATAGTCTTGGCGTATAAAGGAGCTTAAGTTCTGAATGTAATCATATAATATAAGATTTTAATATCTTCATTAGTATATTGTACGACAATCAAAAAAATTTTTTCTTAAAAAAAAAACATGTTTAATTTTCCACCCGAACTTCTAACTAAAATATCCAAATACAGTGAAGATGATAATAAAACATTATATTCTTGTATTCTTATCAACAAACAATGGTACAACATCAACATTCCGACTTTATGGAAAAATCCATTTGTTTCTACAGACAGCACCAAAATAATAATTAATTGTTTACTGGAAGAAGACAAGGATTTCTTGACTAGAAATAACATTAAATTAACTTTTAATCTATTGGAGAAACCACCATTACATAATTATGCCAAATTTAGTGCTAGACTTTATTTTCCTGATTATTATGATTTTCAAGAACTGATGGATGGTCTTCCTTTACAATTTGGTAATATATTACATTCTTGCCAACACAAAAAAGATAAAGTCAAGATAAAAAAAAATTATCAATTAGAAATTTTCCAAAATAGACTTGCAAAATTTGTTTTAGATCATTCAGCAAGGATTAGAGAATTTAGTACTAGTTATATAGATTGTGATTTGTTAATTAATCATTACAAGCTTGATAACTCTTTTCAGAATCTTTATGAATTGGATTGTAATAGTTCTGATTGTGGTCAAATTTTTCATGAATTAACAAAGATTTGTAAAAATATCCAATCATTAAGAATGTCTTATAATATAAATGCTAAAATTTCTCATAATTTGCCACAATTAATTAAAGTGCAAAAGCAAATCAAATACTTGACAATTGAATCAGTAGCAACTTATATAGAGGAACAAACTTTACCTAATGAATTAATAGAAGCAATATTAACACATTCACAATCAATAACTTTTTATGAATCTTATAGTGTACTAAATGATTTGGACAATTTATTAATACCAACATTTAAAAATTTAAAAACTTTAGTATTAACTGCTGATCACAGACTACAACCTTTGAATATTTCACTGCCAAATCTTGAATCTGTGAGGATATATATCGAACATGAACCATTCCTATCAGACTTGTCTGATTTTATTGACATCAATGGAAAAACTCTTAAAAATCTGGATGTTAGCACTAATAAAGAAGATAATGAATCTGGAGAGAGTCTTGTGAAAGTGCTATTCAAATCAATTGCACAGTCTTGTATAAATTTAGAAAATTTATCAATAATTTATTATGATATATTAGATCAGGAATTAGTGGAAGTGCTCAATAGTTGTACAAAGTTAAAAAGTATTACACTTGATCATGCTTTTGGTAATGATATGGATATATTTGATGGTGATAGAATATTAGCAGTATTAAATCAAACACTGCCAAAAAATTTAGGATCAATAACTTCTGCTCACATGGTTTCTAATCTTAATGACAATTCATTAGATATTCTAATGGAGAATTGGAGAGGACCTAAACCCTTAACAATGAAATTCCATAGTTATAGTAATGAAGGTGATGATGCATTAAAGAAAATATTAAAAAAATATCAAGATTTAGGATTTTTAAATTAGTTGATAATATTTTAAATTGTTACAGTAGGAAGATTTCATTTCATTATTATATTTATATGGTAAAGAACAGTTTAATGTTATTTGTGGTTAGCATTATTTTGGCATTAATGACAAAATATATTTTCTGTAAAATGTAATTACACAGGTTACTACTTAATATTTCTTATGAAAAGATCTTGAATGTAATATTTTCCATAATAAATAATTATCTTACTGTATCTTCCACACAAAAATAATGTAATCTTTTTAATAATTAAATTAATCATCTATATAATAATATTAATGAAATGATTAAATAGTAAATATATGCATTATTTGATTAGCTAGTTGAACATCATTTTGATAAATTTGCACAATAAATTTAATCATTTGTTTAAATTTATTTAATTGGTTGATTGGTTAATCATTAATTTATATTGTACACCAAACAAAAATTATTTTCTACCTAAAAAAAAATGTTTAATTTTCCACTTGAAATTCTAACTGAAATATGCAAATACATTGAAGATGACTATAAAACATTATATTCTTGTATTCTTGTCAACAAACAATGGCACAATATCAATATTT
>CAJVPN010001066.1:0-17968 GCA_910592215.1 Entrophospora candida
TCATATTAACTATTTTTATATAGGAGCAATTCTATATATCACTTAACAAATGGGACATTATAAAACTAATTGTGATGATAATAACTAAATTTGAACCCTGAAATTCTTGGTAATACCAATGTTCACTTTGTCTGGTTTTGTTGCAGTATGCCCCATATAAAAAAAAACCAATTATTATCATTTTTTTCAAATTTTAAGCACTAAGGTCAAAAGTTTACTTTGCATGCTTCTCAAAGCTGAGCTTAATACATCATGTCTTGAAGGACTGTTTTGTTGGTTTGTTCTTTGACTCCACCCACTGGTGGTGATAGGACTTCTATAGCTTGTTTGCCTTGTTTCAAATTTTTGCACTGTCCTTTCTAATTCTTCTCTTCTTTGTCTTTTACTTGGTGATGAGAGCTGATTCCCCCTTTCATTTGTTTGTTGTGCTTGTTGGTTATCAGGGAGAGGATAGTTCCATTCAATGACATCAGGGAGTATGCAGATTGATTTTTTTAGAGGAATAGGTTCATCACTGACTGAAAAAATTGGATGTCATGTTGCTGCATCTTTAACATTTGAGAATCGACCAGCAGGGTTATATTTACATATAACTGATGTTGGAATATGGTTGGATGTGATTGTATTATAATTATCCTTTTTTAGTCTGAATATGGCCTTGTCCCCCTTCTGCAATAGGTATATCATGAATTGGAGCAGTGAAAACCATGAATGCTGATGAAATAGGAAGGTCATACTTGGATGCTTGATCATCAATAGTTAGAATGTTTAATGGGACATACTGGAGCATTGTGATTTTTGAAAATATTTTATATAGTTTAGATGCAATGTCAGTTTTTCAATCAAAGAGCTACATTTCACACTTACATATAATCCTTCACCTTCAAGTGAGAGACATCCAACAACTAAAGAAATACTTGATTTGAAGATTTCTGCAATCATATTGTTGTTGTTGTCACTTGTGTAGAAGGCTTTGAAAGTGAAATCTTGAAATTCATCTTCCCCAACTCTATAAGTTGCAGTGCCACTGCAAGAGTTACTTGGAAAAAAAGATTTTATTATTTTGCATGATAAATGGTAAAAAACATTTATCACATGGACAAGGCATTCAAATTTCAATTTCAACATAGATCATCAAGTGTATTGATATTGATTTCAGAAAAATAAAAAAAAATTTAATTTACTACCCAACAAAAACAAAATATTTCTTCCCAAAAAATTAAGTTTAAAAAACAGTGATTTTTCACTAGCTGCTCACTATCTTGCTGAGCTCTGCAGAGAGAAAGAAGAAATTGCTATCACTATTAAAAAATGTGTTGAACCTCAAATTTTCCAAAAAGAGTTTTTTTTTCTAAAAAAAGAATTCAAATCAGCGAATGATTATCACTTCTAAAACTCTCTAAACAAAAAAAGATAACAAAGCATAGTACCAATCCCAACTAATTTCTTTCTTGCGCTAACTAACTACATATGTAAACTCGATAAGTCGGTCATGTGGGGGTGAGCTCATATGGGACAGTCTCCAGCAAAAACCACCTCCGAAAAATTCCGAAGAATCCTGATGGAACTTTTCGGAACTTCATTTTCTGAAGAGCATCAAATTAACAGCATACTGCGTGTTAGTAAAAAAAAGTTCAACATGTTATAAGGTATTAAATTTGGAAGTATGAAAAAGTTAACCACAATATTCTTGGGAAAATAAAGCTCCGAAAAGCCCCGTCAGGATTCTTCAGAATTTTTCGGAGGTGGTTTTTGCTGGAGACTGTCCCATATGACCGACTTATCGAGTAACAAATTAAATTACTTAAATATTAAGAAAATGGGGTGAAAATTTTGGCCAACTTATCGAGTAAACTGACTTATCAAATGACCAACTTATCAAGTTTACATATGTAACTAAAATAAAAATGGATCACAACATAAGATCATCATAAATAACAATATTCTTATTTTTTTCCTTTTTAAATATATATCCCTACTTGATTCTATCCAATTAAATTCAATTAAAAATTCGAATAATATTTGTAAAACTAAAGATAATAATATACAAATATATAAGAAAGGTTCATAGTTTTTTATACAAACAATTTCCTTATTTGTATTTCTTTGGTCAAGATTGACAAGTTTTTTCATAACGAACTGAACACAGACCTTCCATTCAAACTTAACTTAACATTAAAAAAATTTTTTTGATATTTTATTGTCAAACATCCGGTCAGTGTTGTGCCATTTATGCTTCCAATAAAATTTCATTGGAGCATTCTAATAAATTACAATTGGAATTGGAACATTCCAAATGTGGTTCCAATGAAGTTAACCAATAGTGTTACAATTTTCCAATTGCACAACACTGCATCCGGTCAAACACTTGATCAGGCATCTCCTGGTCAAGCATCTCCTCAACCATCATAACACATATCTACCTACGCACAATTTAATAGAAATAGATATTAACTAATAATTAGTTTTTTTTTACTAAAAAATTAAATGAAAATTAATGCAACTATCTGTGCAGATACTTTTGACTCAAAGGCAATAGTAATTGATGAAAAAGTTACCTGGAAGTAGTTTTTAAGTTAGAGGTCATTTCACATAGGCAGGCTTTTAAATTATTGTAATAAATATTGTAGCACGGATCTAGATAAAGAGATCTTGATGTAAAAATTGAGAATTAAATACATTTCAATTGATTCAATTTACTGTAGAGCAGCAACAATAAGAAAAATATTAACAAAGGTGATATTTTTTTTGGTTGAAAAAATTTCTTCATTGGGAATGTAAATTTGATAACTATAATTGGGTTAGCTGTAATACATTTTATCTACTTGGGACAAAAAAGAATAAGAAAAATGCTAAAATTACTTTAAATGAAAACCTTTTCTGTATAATCACAAAACGAGAACCATACATTCCTTTCTTTTATTATATGTGGAAAATCCAAAGTTTGTAATAAAAAAAAGTGATTTTATTATTGACAAAGTTTAAATTCCTGGCGAATGCATAATAAAGTCAGCGAATTGATATATTAAACCCGCAAAGTGTCTAAATATCCTCCTCAAATTTTTAAATTAATATTTATTTAATATTGACGATTTAAATCTGTTAATTAGTGCCGCTATCTCCGAGCAAGGCTTGGTTCCTTTTTTACGAACCGTTAAAATAAAACAAGAGTTGAAAGAGAAGTTGTGATATTCGTGGATATATCTTAAATAAGCACCTATTGTTCACAGTTCTAAATTCTTTCTTTCACTCTGCAATAATAAAAGATCCCTTCTCGCTTATATGTCTTCATGGCACTGTTAATTGATAATAGATTCATATTAATTATCGTTTAATAATTGCCCCTGGTTTCTTATTCTTGTTATTTACACAACAAACAAGTTTTAAATTCAAGTCCTCCTCCAATTGGTTATCAAACAATTGTTATGTCTAGCTACAAAAAGATTAACAAGCCAGGCAGGGGTTGTTACTGAGAGATTTGATTGCTGACAAAGAAAGTGGCAATAACATTCTTTTTTTTTGTTCTTTAGATCGGTCATTCTCGAATATTTGCCATTAATGTTAGCCTTTTTTTCTTTCGTAAACATCCATCCGGGTATCTTAAATACATTTACACCAGGCCCCATGTGTGAATTATTTGAATGGCATGTTCACTTACCCCTTACATTTCACTATTACTATAACAAGAGCTTACGTGGGAACAAACTCCAAAACAAAAGTTTACCATTTTATATAAACTACCTCGGTTTTTTACTTTACCTTATTGACGCGTCATTTATTATAAATTATTATTGTTATAATAATGGAAGATTTAAATCGAGGAATTAAACATTTGGTATTTACCTATTTGATTTCTAGAGCCAACTGATGGATTTATTTTTCTAAAAAAAAAATAATTCATAAATACATATATATGTATAGCAAGTTAAACCAAAAGGTAAAAGAAAACTTGAAAACGAATTGGATCTCCCGTCTGAAGTTAGTTTTTTTAATATATTAATATGGACATGGACTTCTAATTAATTAATTTAATCAATTACTTTTATCATATATATAATATTTAGGAAAAATACATCTCTAAAGATCAAGCCAATAAGGTTGATCGAGCACTTTATGAGATTTTTGAAAACACTAATGAAAAAGTAAAAGTTCACTTATACAACAACAATAATGGCAATTCATGATTTATCTTTTATCTAAATTAAAATTTATCAAAAATTATAAATAGAAAATATTACAAGGCGTCCACTTGTTAGTAATAGGTGGCCCAACTGGCACCTCAAAAACGTCAACAATAAAATATGTCTGTAAAAAAAGAAATTATCATATTGTTGATTGGACGGAATTTCAAAATAGTGAAGGTAATGAACAAATTAAGGTTTCTTTATAACAACATTTTAAATTTAAATCCATACTTATCATCATCATCATCATCATCATCATCATCATCATTATTGTCATAATTTTTTTTTAAAAAAAAAAAAGAATTTGAATCGGTTTTTGATGGCCTTTCAACATTTTTTACATATTTCAGTAGAAGGATAGAAAATCAAGCTCTCAAAAATGGATGCACAAAACAAATATTGCTTTTTGATGATTTGTCAGCCTTCACTCATAATCATTCAAATAAAATTTTTAATGAAGTAATAGAAGTTTACTTAGATAGTAAAACTGTAAAATTTCCTATAGTATTCATAATCACGGACGTTCGAATCAATGATACTGGCAATGATTATACAGGCAAACAGGACAAGTTTAAAGATATCAATATGAGAACTTTTTTCACACCAAATATTCTTAGATCAGAAAAATCCAAGTGCATCGAGTAAGTAGTGATAATGATTTAATTTGGAGCTGCAATCATAATTCATATTCGACACATTCACTAAATTGTTTGATTGTTTGTTTGTTTGTTTTTTATAATTGAACCTTTTATTATATTTTTAGATTTCCTGCTGTGCCAAAATACTTGATGATAGATGCTCTTCAAAAATATGCCAATAATGAATATAGAAACGACCAACAAAAAAGGCTGGCATCGCTGCAGTTAATTCATTTAGTTGAAAAAAGGTCAAATGGTGATCTGAGGGGAGCGATTAATCTTTTGGAATCTTTCCTCATACAAATACCCAAAGAAGTGAAGGAAGAAATAATTGCAGCATCAATGACTAATGTTTTGTCAAGGTCTCCGAAAAAATTAAAAACTTATAATACAAATAATGTAAATGCAAGTCCCACGTCTCCAAATAACTTTGCATCATCATCAAAATTTACAGTAAACGTCAACTATGAAATAGAACAATTGGTGTAAGTATTTCTTAATAATATTAATAATAATAATAATAATAATAATAAACTATTGCTCCATTTGACCAAAAATCATCATTATTATCAGCGACACAACATTAAATACTTTATCTCGTGATAATTTAACAAACAAATACACTGCTGTTAGAAATGTATTATACAATTTCAGTAAGTTACATGTCTATTTTTTTAAAAAAGTCAATTATTATTCCCATTTAACCATTTTGCATTAAAAATATATAGGAGCTGAACCTAATGTTTTTGGTGGTGATGAGACAAGTATCAAACTTGGGAGGTTAATGGGGAAAGAAGTCGCACCTGATGAGATGCCTGATCGACATCCTATTCAAATAATGCCTGAAGTATATTATCAAACTTTTCACAATCTTGCATTCCATTATTATAACAAACTTATCTTTATTCTTATATAGGTTTTTTTAGATAATCTTGATACCGACTCTGACTTCTACCTTGATTTATTGCAAAACAATTATATAAATTCTTTTGGTAATATATCAGAATTAGCATTTGCAGCTGAGAGGTTAAGTAGATCTGATTGTTTAACTAGAAATGGCGAGATAATGGTTAGTAATGAATGGTCTATCTATCCATGTGTATATATATCTGTGTGCATGTATTTACATATTTATTGTTTTATGCAAAATATAATATTCTCATCTAGAATTCTGAAACCTTAAAATCGTGTGCTGTTTTGTATGCAACCAGAAGCTTATATTTTGCACATATACAGAAGGTACCATTCAATCGTTCTTTTTCAGGATTTAAAAGATCTCCATATTTTGATACATTTGGAATTCAACGTCAAAAACATATGGAATATCAAGAAATATTAAACGCGACTTATAAAAAGGAACACAGAGGTGGATTGATCAATCATTTGTTTATATATCTTGTATCTATGTTTATATTTAGATTATATTTATAATATATACGTATTTTATTTAAAAAGTTAAGAATGACCAAATATGGCAATTAGAGTATGTCCCATATCTCAAACACATTGTAAAAAAGAAAGATATTGCTTCAAAATATAACAGTTGTAGGTGTCATAAATTTTATTGTATGATATATTTAATTATTATTAAATAATAATAACAATAATAATAATAATAATAATAATAATACTAATAAATTTTTATTTACTTAGTGCAAAAGAAATTGATTGATGAATTAACATTTTATCAAAAACATTGATCTTTTTAATTATAAAATTCAATATGTATATGTAATTAATTAATGGGTAATAGTGGATAATTTTTTTTACAACAACAAATTATTATATATATGTTTATATTCATTCATCTATAATTTATCATTTAATACACGTCTTTATCAAAATGTAATTATTGATAAGAACAATATTATCTTATATATATAAATAAATATTTTGATGCGCACTACCAACGTTTTATAATGTATCTAAAATTAAAATTGCAGTAATTGCCACCATATTGGTAAAAAAAAAAAAAAAATTTGGGACTGAAACTTTCTAATAATCATCATTATCATATTGTTGTTGTTGTTGTTGAATAGTCATGTCAATTATAATAACGATTCAAATCAATCTTACGTAAAGTTTCAAAATTAGAACATTTACAAAAAATAAATATATCAAAAAATTAAGTTTCAAATAATAAAAATCAATCAACTGATGTTTTATCGTTCGTTTCCTTTTGATCTAATAGAGATAAATCATTAAATAATAAATCAATAATTAATTTAGGCAATTTCACACCAGGAATCCTACCTAAACCATTAACACCAGTACATTAAAATTTGGGAGATTTAATAATTTCAATACCACATGTAATCAATCAATTGGTGTAAAAAAATAATTACTTTTCATTCATTTAAGAAAACTTAATATTGATAGATTGATACACACATGATGTACTACAATTTGCTTAGCTATGATCTTGAAACTAATGATGATTATTTAAAGGTAAATTGGAAAAAATAAATAAATATTTAAATTGGGAAATAAAGAATGATAACACATACATAAAAATATATATATTTGTCTAAAAATTTATTAAATTTATTATCCTATTATAATATTAAATATAAATAAAAGAAAAAAGAAATGTTGAAACAAGTTTGGAAAAAAGATTTATATCATTTTTTTTATAAAAAATATATATATTATCAATGCCTTTTTTTATGATGTATATTTCTTTTTAATTTCTTTGGCGATTGTGACTAATTGAATGTTTGAGGTTCCCTCATAAATTGCACCTTTTAAAACCAAAAATGTTAATATAAATAAATGATTGAATAAATAAATGATTGAGTGATTGAAATAAATAAATATTGTGAGTATTTACCAATTTTTGCATCTCTGTAATACTTCTCAACTATAACATATATACATATAAGAAAAAGTTATTTAAAAATTATTAAATAATTTTTATAATTACATTTTAGTAAAAAAAAAACTTTAAACTACCTGGAAATTCTGTAGTAAATCCAACACCACCCATCCACTCGATAGATTTAGACGCAGCCTAATTTAACATAAAATAACATTAAAGAAATTATCATGATATAACAAACACACCATAGTAAAAGACTAAACAATTTTATTTTTTTGAAAAATCAAATCTATATAAAAAATTGTAAACCTTTTCTGCTATTTGAGAAGAATACAATTTAGCCATTGCAGCTTCTTTAATAAAGGCTTTTCCTTCTTGTTTCATTCTAGCCGCATTATATGTTAGTAATCTGGCAGCCTCGATTTCAGTTGCGACTAGATGAAATATATATGTGTGCGCATGCACCATGTAATTATAATTTAATAACAAAATTATATAATTTAAATAATAATAAATCGTCATTGTTACATTTGTTAAATAATACCAACTTTGTGCATATTGCATTTGCATTCCCTATTAAAGATAAAAGAAAGAGAGAGATAATATATATATATACGTCGTATTCAGTGGTGATTTTATTAATATCAACCAAATTCTTTTTATCCATCTATATTTTTACTATTTTTACCTGAAAGTCGCCAATAAGTTGACCGAATTGTTCCCTTTGGAATAAATAAGGTAATGCGTGATCATACACTCCTTGTGCAATCCCTATCATTTGAGCTGCTATTCCAATACGTCCCTCATTCAATATCTCAATAGCATACTTGTAACCTTGAATATTTACAACAATTATAATAAATTATTATATCAAATATTCATTCACGTCACGTCATATATGTACATGCACATATATTTATTTATTTGTAGATAATACGCACCTTTTCCTAATTCTCCTAATACATTTCCTTCAGGAACCTAACAATACATTACATACATACATACATATATATATCATTAAAAAATTATATATATACAACAATTACAATTCACTCAACACATGTTCAGTACCTTGATTGCATCAAAATTTACTGTACAAGTTGAAGAAGCTCTAATACCAAGCTACAAAAAAAAACTTGTGATAATATGTTCTAATAAAAAATATATATATATAAAATATAATGAGAAATTAAATAACACAAACTTTGGATTCTTTCTTTGCAATTTCAACGCCCATTTCTTTATCTACAACAAAACAAGTAATACCTTTATAACCCTTTGATGGATCTTGAGGTTTTTTTATTTTTGTAAAAAAAAAAAAAAAAAAAATTCAACAATCAAAAATAATAAATATAATTAGAACCAATTATATATATATATATATATATTCACCCAAATTTGCAAAAACTAAAAATATTTCAGCTTCATTTGAATTTGTAATCCACATTTTTGACCCATTAATAACATAGTATCCATCCTTTTTCTCAGCACGTGATTTCATAGCAAATGGATCACTACCAGCACTAGCTTCTGAAAGACAGAAACATCCAACCTTTCAATAATGAATTTTTTTTTTTGAAAAAAAAAACAAAATAATTTTTACTTTAACCATAATATATAATAATTACAATAATTATAATAATTATTATCATCATCATCACTATTGGTAAAAGTACCTTTTCAGTTGCAAGTTGTGGCAAGTATTTTGCTTTTAAATCTTCGTTAGCATATTTATTAAATAATGTGTTGACAAGTGTATTCTAAATAAATAAATAAAATAAAATAATACTCATCACATTAATTACAACAACAATGAGAATTGTTGATTAATTTTAAAATAATAATTTATCTAAAAAAATATATAACCTGAACATCACAAGCTACACTGATAGAAGCATCAACTTTGGCCAATTCTATGAATCAATAATCAATTGATTGATTAATTATTACTTGTGATTTGGTTTTTTTTTAATAAAGTAACATTATAATAATAACCTTCAACAACCAAAATAGCAGCCAAAAAAGAAGATTCAGCACCACCATATTTAGATTCTGTTTCGATTCCCATAAGCTATGACATACATATTTTATTAATATTATTAAAAAAAATTTTTTCAAAATAAACAGTGTTTTGGTAGCTATGATAATGTGATTCCAAGATAACGTACACCCTGTTCAAAAAGACCACTAAGGACCGATGGATCAATCTTTTCCTTCTCATCCATCTCTTTTACTTTTGGTAATATTTTGTCTTGTGCAAATCGCGCGACTAAAATCCATCAGAGATTTTTTCAATTAGTAATCGATTGATTATAAATTATAGAGGCAAACCAATTTGGAAATGATTATTTTATCTTTTTTTCAGCTAAAAATTAATCTGATTCTTCATTCACATTATCAATTTGTTTGTTTGTTCAAAAATTTTTAGAATTTTTTTTTTTACCTGAATCACGAAGTAGTTCTTCTTCTTCAGTAAGTGTGTTTAAAGAAGGTAGGTGGGAAGCATGACATTTTGGTATAGTTTGACTAAAGTTTCTATTATTATTATAAATATATATCTATCCGTTATATGAATTCAATAAAAATCCATTCATTCATCAAAAAAAATCATTATATACCTAAACGTATTTACGCTAGAAATTCTCAAAGGCGATAAACCTTGTCTAATTAATGAAGGAAGCCTAGTTCTTGATAAATTTACTAATGTCATTTTTTTAGAAAATTATTTTTTTATTATTTAAAAATTGAGAGAAAATAATAATACAAGGCTTTATATAAATTATCGCGCGATAAAAAATCAAAATCTTTCAATTACTATTATTACAATTTTTTTGCGGTTACTATAAATAGTTTCTAGTCCGCATATTTTTTAGTAATTATTTTTTTTTTGTACTGATAAATAATGTGAATCATCACCATCTTATCTCCATATGAATTTTACTTCGGGTATTTTGGATAATTTCTCGTCCAACTCTCTAACGCTACAGTTTTCCATTGTACATATTTCATCATAATGGTGTTTACCATTAAGCAATCTATTAATAGCTAATCAGTTTATCTGTTATATTTAGTTTTGGAAATTAATAACAAATACATGGTCATTTATTTACCTTTGTAATTTAGGTGATAGATTAATATGTTTACTATCATTGCCACCAATTGATTTTTGTAATATTGGATATTTATGAACACGATACAGAAACCCTTTAATCACCCCGAATGAAATAAATCTCCTAAAAAAATTTTTGAGAAATTATAATTTAATTGTTGTAAATATATAATAATAATTAATTGATTGATTGTAACTTCCTCTACCTGATATCAATGTTCAGGTTATACACTTTATTTTCTTTTATCCATTCTTTCACTGTATCTCCATGTTTAAGTGAACAATACAGTGAAAAAAGTTTGGCAAATGAAGGTGGCATTAAATTTGGTTTTCTAACATACAACAAACATTCACTTTGTAATGTTTCATCCTCTATTATTTTTGTTATATCAGGCTTAACCGCATAAACATTTGAAAACTATCAATTGTTATATGTAAAAATATTTAAATTCAATAAATAAAAATAAAAAAAACAAATGATGATTATGCAAAATTTAAAGAATAAAAAATCTCTCACCTGAAAAATATCAATAATTATAATGCAACCATAATACCTTAATATAACAACAAATTATATCATTGATTAATAAAATAAATAAATAAATCAATTAATTAATGTAATTAACATTCGTTAATAATTACAATAAATGCTCCATGCATTTTCTTGCAAGCACATAATTAACATCTGCTAATTCTGCTATTTTCTTAACATGATGTATTCCATTTATACGAGTTGCAATCTAACATAATTCACACACATATATATTATATATAAATAATAATGTGCTAAAATCATTAATATATTCATGATATATTAATAATATCTACTTTTTTCATTGTTATATCCCAATTAGCATCCATCAATGCTCCAAGATTTACTGTACATATAGGGACTTGATAATCATACACTGTTGATGGATTTCTATATGTTGGGAATAATTTTAAATTGATTGTACTTGATGGATCTTTATAATCATTAATTAAATATATATATATATATATTTGAGAATCTAACAAAATATTTTTTTAAAAAAATTAAAATTTGCATTTTTTTTTTTTACCTTCACTTATTGGAATTTGACATTCACAATAACTGTTAAGATCTTCTAATATTTGTTCAATTATATTATACATAAAACCTTTCGTTGATTCATGTGATAGAAATTTGCTTTCAATCTTTTTCATCAATATATTAGAAAATCTTAGTATTATACTATATCATAGAATATTCAAATCCAAAAAAATAGCTTTCCAAACCTCCAAGGAAGTCAATACCCTTGCAACCTTTCTTACGACTGGTTCATAACTAGAAGTATCAGCATTATAAGCAAACACAAAACAAAGATTGAATAGAAAAAAATTTCTTGGATAATTTTCATCTTTGATATTGATAGGATGTCCTAATACTTTGTAAGTATCTGTAGAAATATTAATCAAGTGTCCACATAATTTTGGTTTAGGAATAATGTATTCTGAAATGGAATCGAAATCAATGATAGGAGTTGAAGACTCTGTGGGAATTATTGAACCTTCCGGAACTTCAAATACTACTTTGGGCCCTTTCTCCTCATCAAATATTGTATAAAACACAGAAACGAGACGTGGTGGAATTCCTGCATGGAACTCTTTCTCTTGTTGCGCATAATCTTGCATTGCCTTTTTTCCTTTCAAAGAAATGTTATTCAACAAATAAATAAGACTATAAAAGTGTAAAATTTGTGAGCAAATAAAATTTTGTGTCAGTTTATAATAATAATAATAATAATAATAATAATGATAATGATAAAATAATTTTCGGATTAATATTATTATTTATTTATTTATTATTTAAACATGATGATGTTGCACAAGATTGACCATAAAAATTATCAGTTTTTTTTTTAAAAAATTTTAAACATTCGTTCACTTAATAATTATGCATAATAACAATAAATCAACGAATCCTCAAAAAATTGAAATTATACCAAAATTCACTCTTCGATCAAAACACAATTTATATCAAGTACCTGTTGCATATAAAACTTGGGGCAAATTGAATGAAAACAAAGACAATGTCATGGTAATATGTCATGCTTTTAGTGGTAGTGCTGATGTAGAAGACTGGTATGCTTTTTTTTTCATTCCAACAAATTTTATTTTATTTTTACCATTTATCTTTTTAATTCCAAAATCAAGTTCTAAGTGTATTTTTTTTTTTTAATTGATTTTTTTCTAAGGTGGGGTCCACTAATTGGAAAAGGTAGAGCATTTGATCCAACAAGATTTTTCATATTTTGCGCCAATGTTTTGGGTTCACCATATGGGACTGCATCACCTTTAACTATAAATCCTGAAACTGGGAAACCATATGGGCCAGAATTCCCTCTCACAACTATCAATGATGATGTTCGGTATGTGTCATTGTTAAAACGGTCCACAAATAAATAAATAATCAATCGATCGATCAATTAATTATTATTTATTTTTTTTCTTTATCAAAGACTTCATAAAATGGTGCTTGATTCTTTAGGAGTAAAGCAGATTGCAATTTGTATTGGTGGATCAATGGGTGGAATGCAAGTACTTGAATGGTCATTTTTTGGTCCAGAATATGTCAAAATTATTGTTCCGATTGCAACATCTGCACGGCATTCTGCTTGGTGTATAAGTTGGGGCGAAGCTCAGAGACAATCGATCTACAGTGATCCAAAATATCGTAAGTGTTGTTTTTAAATATTAATAAAAAAATTTTTTTTAAAAACAATAAAATAAAAAATCACAATATAAAAATATTACTTATTCTAATCTCTTAATTCTTATAGGCGATGGATTTTATGATCCAGATGAGGTAACTAACAATTTTGTTGTGATCATTATTATAGTTAATATATATTGTTATCATTATTTTACTACATTATATATACATATATTGCTTTTTAGCCACCAACTACAGGACTTGCAGCTGCTCGTATGGCAGCTTTATTAACCTATAGATCACGTAATTCATTTGAATCAAGATTTGGTAGAAATTATCATGACCCTACAAAATTCCCTGCTGCTAATACTACCGCCAGCTCTCCAAAAATCAAACCTTCGACATTATCTGGTCAGGCTTTACTTATTCATAATGATGGTCATCGCAGTGAAAAAATTTTGAATGGTGATTATTTTAATGATAAATCTGATGAAAATTCTACAATAATAAACAACAATAATACAAATAGTGGCAGCAGTGTTAATAACAATAATAATGATATTAACAATAGTAATAATAATAGTAATAATAATAGTAATAGTACTAATAATAATAATAATAATAATAGTAATAATAATAATAATAATAATAATAATAATAATAATAATAATAATTGTAATTATAATAGTAATAATTGTAATGGCAAGGGTGTTAAAAGCATTACAACAAGTGATGATAATAACAATAATCATACAAATGGTAAAAATAGTGGACAATTGGACAATAATGGTGATGAACCACATGTATTTTCTGCACAATCTTATCTTAGATATCAAGGAGACAAATTTGTTAAAAGATTTGATGCAAATTGTTATATTAATATAACACGTAAAATGGACACTCATGATATTGCTTATGGTAAACATGGAAAAATGGAAGACATTTTAAATAGTATAAAACAACCTACTTTGGTCATAGGTAAAAAACCAATTAATATATATTTCATATAAATAAATATATTGCATTATTTTCATAATAATTTTTTCCCCATTCTTGATAAATAGGAATTAAATCTGATGGACTTTTTACAATTTCTGAACAGTATGAATTAGCAGATCATATTCCAAATGCAGAAATGATTACAATTGAATCACCAGATGGACATGATGGATTCTTACTCGAATTTGATCAGATGAACAAACACATTCTTAATTTTATCAAGAAACATTTATCAACCATTTATAAAGATGGAGGAGAGCAAGAAGAAGAAAATTCAACAATAGCTAGTGGTGAAATAATAGCCACAAAAAATGGTTCGTTTGATGGACCAGAGGTTGAAGATATATTGAAATGGTAAAAAGATAAACATCAGCGGGAGAATGGAATTCGCATATCAATGGGCAGATTATCAACGGATAATAATTAATAGTACATTGTGATGTCATAGATAACATGACAAAAATAAAATAACATGGTTTAATAATAAATATTTAAATAGATTTTGTAATTTTAAAGATTAGTTTTTTTACTACAAACTATTATTTCCTTAATCTTTTCTTTTAGTTTTAAATAAAAAATCATAACCAATTTCTCAATTTCTTTTTTTTTCTTCAAAAAAATTTTAATATTAATATTACTAAATCATAACAATAAATTAATTTCTGTCATCATCACCTTTTAAATGCATTGACATAAATACCAAATCTTTACAATAAAACACTTATTTAATCAATAGACCGTTAACCTGTTTCACTTGTATGATTCAGCTTTGTTGATTTGATTCATTTAATAGACGACGTAAAGAATGATATTTATTATTTTTTACATCTGACAAATATTTTCCTTTTCTAAATTGATAATTTAGACCCAGTTGTCAGAATATATTTTTTAAAACAATCACGAATCTCTTCGGCTATTGATGATCTATTTTGTTGATCACGATCCCGACAATTAAATTTGGGCGCATCATCTGTGATTTGAGGTCTATCCTTTTAAAATATCCAATATATGATGATGGTTATGTGTTATGGAAAATTTAGTTGAAAGAGCCGAAGGTGAATATTGCCCAGCCTTGTTGTTGCTGCAGAAATATATCATTGTATGTAAGCAAACCGTTGATAATAAGTTTTTGCTTTTGTCTAAAAGCGGAAAAAGTTAACTGTAGTTGCTGTTGAAGCGATCATAATGATAAAAAGAATCATACTGTGAGCTGGTTTATCAGGAAGGCTTACAGTCCATTCATTACGAATTAGAGGAGCCAAATCAGAGCAATTGGTGGCCAGGATTCAAAGGCAGTTGTGCTGTATCTGCGGTAAGTGTTGACCACCCAGATCAAGATACCTACTTTGATGGGGTTTTAGGACAAATTAAAATTAAGATTGGATCTAAATTGAATCATTCACATGGAGTTCCTGATTTTTTTGAATCAAGGTTATGAACTTCGCCCCTTATAGCAACAACTTGTTATAAAAAAAATAACAACGAAAATGAGTTGGTTTTAAACATTTAAAAACATTTTTTTTATCGATTGATATTTTCCACATAATTTGCTTTCTATATTTTGTAATTATAAAATTTCCCCAATTTGTTGACAACAAAGATTGTCATTGTATCTAATATTCTAATAGTCTCTTCTACAAGAATGGCTTCGTTTGGACAAAGTTGGTGTTTGCATTTTTACGAAAATGATAATTGATAGTTATAGTATTAGAGATATAGAAAAGAAACATTGAAGAATTAGGAGAACAATTTCTTGATAAGATCTCTTTTGGTACAGCGGGTGTATATCTCCATTTATCTATTCATCTATTATCTATACATGTATATCCAATCACAACTATTTGCTTCCCGCTCACTCGTACATTCACATTCGCACATTCATTATAAATTACATGGACAAAAGTCGCGCACATGTTTAAAAATTAGTTGTACGAAAACATACTTGATAATAATTAAATAAAAACCACTACTTTGCAGCTTAGACTCATCAAATTGTTTGTATTTTCTAATGCTTTTATTGAACTATATAACACAATAGGAAAAATAAAACTTTGACCAAAATTTATTTGTCAAAATAATGCTTGCTTTGAAAAAAATCAATTGTTCAAAAACGCGTATAATAACTTCATCCGAGGTTTTGAAATATGATAATACGTGTCTTGAATAAACGTCTATGTTGTTTTGAATTTTTTTGTAAACGGTCATCATTTTTAATAAACGAATCCTTTAAAAAATATAATAATAAAGTACACAACTACATATACAACCCCGTTAAACCAAATTTGTTAAACCTAAATATAAATACTAATTTTAAACGGATTAACGGGGTTGACTATGTGGTTTATGTCCTAGTACTAGTACTAGGTCCTATAGATTATTTCTTTTTTGAAATAATGAATTTCAATTTAATAAATAATAATGGCAGCAAAAATTAGAAAACACGAAAATTTTGCATGCATATTCTACAGGATCTAGACTAGAAGATATATATACTTATTATGTGTGTTTTTGCATAATTGATTCTCTGAAATTTGCTGTAGTGCACCATTTTGATCTAATGAAATCTATTTGAATCTATTAAAACAAATAAACAAAAGGATAAATCTATTATTTATAAAAAAAAGAATAAAGAAACTTTAAAGGACTGAGATTGATGATCAAAAATTTTTGCAACATTAAAAATCATTAAACTTTATACATTTAAAATAAATATTTTGAATAAATTCTTTAAAAATAATGCTGTTTAAATTGACTACTGCTTGTGTGATCAATTCAATCATTAACACCAAGTGAACAAAATTAATTATTTCGCAATAAAAGCTATTTGTTTGTTTGTTTATTGTTGTTTTTTGATTTTAATATTAATGAATGGTTTCTATTCATGATACGAATTTCGTTTTTATTCGTTTAATTCGTTTAATTCGTTTAATTCGTTTAATTCGCTTTATTCGTTTTATTCGTTTTATCTGCTTTTATTCGTTTAATTCGTTTAATTCCTTTAATTCTCTTTATTTATTATTCGTTTAATTCGTTTAATTCGCTTTTATTCAAATTACTATTATTATTTTATTCGAATTATTTTTACTCAAATTGTTTGTTTTATTCGAGTAAACCTTATTTGAATAGAAACCTAACTACTACTCAAGATTATGATATTATTTTAGCCCAATAATTTAATTACAATATAAAAGAGTTATTGGTTTATTAAATTAAGCCAATAAATAATTAACTAACAAATATGATTAATTTTAGAAGAATATCATTTACTAATAGGCTTTTAGACTACATATACACTCCCTGGACAAAAGTATCCGGACACCTGTTTTTGCTAATTATACAAAAACGCGCATAATAACTATATATAAAATTTTTTCAAAATGTAGCTTAGGTTTTGATGAATATGCATGTAAATTTTGATACTCTCAAAACGTCTAAAAAATTTTTAGTTAAAAAAATCCAAAACCCGACGAAAATGATGATGATCAACAAAATATAAATAAAAAAAAATGAAATAAAACTTAATATTAATATCGAGTTGGCCATCTA
>CAJVPN010001067.1:0-17957 GCA_910592215.1 Entrophospora candida
AATTTAATTTTTGCGTGATATATGGAAGGGAGATCGTCACAAAATTTAGCCAATGAAATCAAATGTCCATTATGCTAATAAATGAATCCATTCATTATATTCATTTTTTTTTAAAAAATTCAATCATGAAAAAAAGGATAAATACATGCACACTATGAATCGTGATTAATAATAATATTAAAGATATCTACTCTCAAATTTTGTTTTGGTTCAAAAACAGTTGATTTAATTTTCAATTACTTTAATTCAAATCCAAATTATTACTTTGAAAAATATTACTCTCCAGAAGTTGACGAAATAAATAGATACTGTCTTCATTGTGGCCTAAAAGGCCACGTAGTAGAAAGATACAAATTCAAAAAATTAATGGATACAAATTATATAAGAAACACATATCAACTTTGAATGCAGAAATTGCATTCAATTCCAACATACAAAACGAACATTATTTAAGAGGGAAAAGATGTCATATGTGGATGAACATATTGCTAAATATTCCGAGAAAACTTTTTTAAACGAAATAAAAATAAAACTAAATTAGAAATAATTTATGATTCAGATAGTTCACAAGATTTTTCAATTCATTCTCTGTTCCTTATGATTTTGACATTTATAGATATTTATATTATTTTCATATACAAATTTACATTACTTCTATTGTAAACAATAATATTAGCCTTAAATTTTTTGTCACAATGTATATTTCATTCTGTATATTTCATTCTGTATATTTGAAGATCAATTATTATTTATCAAATATACAATTCAAAGTGTATTAATTAAATAAACCAGTACTTCTCATCAATTTATATCTATTTTTTGCTGGTATGTCTGGCATTGTTATTTCAAGTTTGCATGTGGCAAAATTCAACTGTACGCTATAATTAATATGTTAATAATTCTCATTCTCATTATGGTCACTAGTGAATTGGAATTCACTCTAATTAATAATCTATTGGTTTGGATGAATTGTCGCAGTCATTGTTTTAAAAATATGAAATTTCATAAGTATTTTTTTAGTTTTTCAATTTGTTCTTGAGAATATTGAAAACATAACATAAATTGAAATTATTTAATTTAGCTTTTAAAGGTAACAATAATCAAATAGTTTTTATCTCATTTGAAAATTCTTTGATGTTACTGTATATGCAAATTACTATTTAAATTTGCAAATTGTGCATATTAATATTATATGTCTGTTACCTACAATTGTCTAATACTAAACTAGGCACACATTTGAATATTTATTGTACATATAATAATAACATCTGAGATTAATATTAAATGAATAATGTGCAAAATTTGTACACAATTTTTCCAGTTGTGAATAGTGAAAATAAAATAGCAATGTTGTAGTTGTTGTCGATAATGATGTATTATATGGTGCTGATTTTGATCGTTTATCCATGTAGCAAATGCATTTTTTTCAATATCCTATAATAAGATAATAATAATCATCATATCTTGTCACTTTAAGTTTAATTATTTCAATCAATGTTCCATTTCTGCTGATTTTATCTTTGAATTAATAGCCGGGATCACATGAGTTCATTCATCGGTTGAGATGTGGGTGGTTTTAGTTGAATAAATCTGTATACAATTTTAAGTCGTAATTTGAATTTTTAATTAGCCAGTCAGGAAACAAAAAAAAAAGTTGAACATATTTTTCTTTTCTTTCTATTGGAATGAATATTTGAAATTGTCAAATTGTCATGAATTTTATGAAAAAAAAATTTTTTTTCATAGACACATGTTAATAAACCGTCACAGAAACTTGAAAATTATCACCATTGAAATGTAATATTACCCTTTTTTGGCTATCTTTGAAATCGAAATATCCATAAAAAGTTCAGCACATAGCATATTTATTTACATGATGTGTTTGTTCGTACAATGTAAGAAACCAACTAGTAAATAATATTCTGCATTTGAAAATCGTTTTAATAAAAAATGGGGTTTTTTTTTTAAAAAAAAATTAAGTTTAGAACAGAATATTCCTGTTGGTAAAAAATGAATTGTGTAACAATCATTATTTACAATACCAAGAAACCACAAATAATACTTATTCAAATGTACAAATATACATACTCACGACATAATGAACTCCAAAAATGTTTAATCTTTTTGAATTTAAAAATTGTCTTAATAAAAAATAGGGTTTTTTTGAAAATAAAATAGTCAGAACAATAAATTACTTGTACTACAAAAATGAATTGTGTAACAATTTATTCACATAAAAAAACACCAAAAAACCGATTTCCATAAATTCAAAAAAATAATAAAAATAACAAAAAATAACAAAAATGAGTAACGATATCAACAATAATAACAGTATTGATTCTAATGATCAACACCTTAGGCTTGTTCCTCGTTCAAGTGGACAAACAAATATCACTAATCAATTCTTGGCTTCTACTCAAAACCACAATAATAATCTCCATCAAAACGTTGATTCAATTAATTCCACCCATGAAAATTCAGCAGATAATAATTTCATTCAACAAAGCTCCTTTAACAGTAATTCTGTCAGTCTAAACAATATAATTCCAACGGGTGTCAGTAATAATAATATCATTGAGCAAAACATATTTGCCGGTCCAATAAGCAACAATAACAACATTATGAACGTTACCCATCAAAGCTCTCAAAATTCTAATAATTGTCAAAATGATCAAATATTAATTAGTCGCCAGCAACTTCAAGATATATTTAATCGACAGTTCGAACTGACAGCAATGATTAATAACATCATTAATAAATAATTTATCAAAATATTCATTATTATTAATAGTAATTTTTTTCTTTTTTACATCTTTAAACATAACCATTGTAGATAATAATAACAATAATTTATTTATTTTACAACTTTTTCTTTATATTCATATTCTTGACACAAGTTGTATTAACCATAATATGCTATAATCAATAATAAACTAATATTTTAAAACTCATTATTTGTGTTTGGTCGATAGATTTTTTGAAAAAATTAAAGTAAAAACAACAAAATCGCAAATTGGGATATGGTAACGCGCAATAAATGATGTATACTAAATTAATTAGATAGTCCAAAAAAATTACTATATTTGATACTTTTTATTATTATGTATAATGCATAATTCTCCGAATTGGTGTTTTTTAATAAGGAAAATAATATGAATTATAGATCTTCAAGTGGGGTTTGGTGGTACCTTCTGGATATCCATACAGTGCTTCGTTAAATATCTATCATCCAAAAAAAGCCGACTCCAGTGAGCAAAAATGGCTCCTCAATTAATTGCGGTTTCCATCTTTATTTGTGTGACATTGAAGTTTGAAAGAAAATCGAAAGCCATCAAAGAATTGTTTTCATATTTTTTAAAAAAAAAAATTTTTGCGAAAATGATGATGATGATAATAAATATGGATTTAAATTTAAAATGTTTGAAATTACAAAAAAAGAAAACTTTAATTCATTCATTACCTTCACTGTCTTGAAATAATTCAATTGACAACTATTATTGTTTGGAATAATTCCAATTATGGATAGTTGGCATTAATTTTCATTTTCATTATCAGAATAAGCTACTTTCACATTATGTTTTGAAATTATAAATCGCAGATTATGCAAAAAACCTTCTTTTTAATTTTTACTCCGCCTGACAATATTCCAGGGTTGAAGTTTTTATAAAAGCCAGTCGGATCCTTACTACCAACAAACGAGTCTATTTATATTTCTCCTTGATAATTTAATTTAGAAAAACACAAATCATGAATTATCATTATTATTTTACCCTTTTATTATTACTAAAAATCTCAACAAGTTCTTGATCCAAAAGGAAACTTGCACTTCTTCAATTAGGTAAAGTTGATTTCTCTAATGAGCTAATTAGATTCAATTATACCTCAACGTTTATTTATTTATTGTTATTATAAAGTGTCATAAACAAATTATACTTGGTTGGAAACTTGATTTTTTTTATTTAATACTCGTGTAACTTGGAATCTCTAATCTGGAGTGATCGATGGTAATGATGATCGAAATCAAAAAAAAAATCCTGAAAGAAAGATGGTGTAATGTTGCTGATAAATAATTAACTTTAAAAAATAAAGACGATTCACAAGAAAAACTTTAATAGTAAATAATGTTTAAACTTTAATTCACATGGAAAGAAAACTTGAATGTGATTGCCTCCAAAATCATTTTATTTTAAAACTTCTATACATGATGGTTGTACCAAAACATTTAAGATTTGAGGTTTCGCTTCGGCGAGTCAGAAACTTTTTTATAGTTGAGCGAAAAGAAATTCAATAGAGAATATTTTACCAAAAATATCCAAAATAGCAAATTCCTGTTTGTTAAAAGAAAGTTTAATCAAAACTTGTTATATATTGTCAAGGGGAAAGAAAAATTTTTAAGTGTGAACATCATCATAATTGTACTAGAGTGTTTTGTCAAAATGTGATATTGTAAATATTTTTGAATGTGATTTATCACCAAACTTAAACTCGTCGTAATCTAGTTATTATGTCCGCGGGGAATTACACGGATCAAATTTGGTGGCAAAAAGATTATTCACATTTCAACACTTTTTCAAGAACATTTTTGTTCAATTTATTTTTAACAGTCAAATTTATAAATAGGTAAAAGAAGTTTTTGGCGATCGATATTAACAAAAACTTGAAATAAAAAATAATATTGAAAACTATAAAATTTGAAAAATGAAACTGCAAACATTTTTACAATTGTCTTTTCTATAACTTTTTTTAGAAAAAACAACATTTAACAAAATTGCTTACTTTTACCACAAAAAAATTTTTTTTGTGGTTGTTGGTTGGGTTCTTTCTTGAATTCATGCTTCAATATAAACCTATAAGGGTCAGATCTATGATAAAGTGAATAAAATAAAGCTTGAAAAATCTTAAGCTGAATAAATATGTACACAACAACAAAAAATAAAAATAATTAATTTTTCATGCTTGCCAATTTACGAACCTTTTACTTAAAAAATGGGCCACTGTTGAGAAAATTGAATATGCCAAGAAGAATTGAAAGGGAAGGCAGAGAGATTGGACGTGGATGAAGAATTGGAAAAGAGAAGGAAAATTTGGAAGAGAAAAATGAAAATTTTACGGGATTCATTTATTTAGTCGAGTAAAGAAAAAGATTGCGAACAAATACTCTAAAAAAATTTAATTTTTATTCATTCCATTTCGTTTTATTTATTTATCCATTTGAATGATTATTTGTTGCACTGTTTACTAACTTGTTTTTTCTTTGATTATTTATTATTTGTTTACCCATTCGCCTATTTATTTCATTTGTTTTTTCATATTATGTCGTCACTAATATGTTTAATGCATATCATTCATGCTTATTTTTCTTATATCGAAAGGTACTGTCTGTGTATATGAATAAAAGTCATAATTTCAAGAATTAACAACTACACCTTTACCCTACCAATATATTACTCAGATTTTGATAATTTAAAATATAAAATATATTAGTTTGCAGACAGATCTTTAAAAATAGTATGTGATGCAAGAGCAGATATTACGAGAAAGAAAACAATACAAAATTTTTTAATAAATTCTTTGGCTGTCCAGATGTTTGTCCTTTGTGCAAATAAGGTGATAATAAACCTGGTAAAAGGGATAAAAATAAAAGTAATAAAAAAAAAAGTCCAAATTCTCAAAGAAGAAATGATAACCATTCAAAAGTTTCAATTGGTGTATTTATTGAATGTAGTTCATTTGTTAAGGGTTTTTCCGATTTCTTATATAGACGATATGCATAATAATAATAACATAAAATGGGAATATTTATACTTCGAATGAATCAATATATATACTAAGACTAATATATAAAAATATATTAACACGATTTGATATACATGATCAATGCACATAAATAATTCGGCAAATCTCGTGTCGATTACTTGAAACTAATAAATTAGGCCAATGCTAGTGCTTAAATAGTCGTTTCCCCGTATTAAAAAAGCCGTGTAAGGGGCCTGAATAGAAAAGATCATGATGTGAAAAAGGTAAATTTAACCGTTCATACATGTAATTCTTTACGCGGACATTTTTGGCTAGTATTTTGAAATAAAGTTTCAAAAACAATAATAACTCATTGGAATGTAGATCACATTATTCATTGTCCAGACTAAGAATGTTAGAAATATTAATATTAAGAGAGGCAATTTCCGGATCCGAATTAAATCGGATTTTTAAATTGACATTACTATTATATTAATACGTAATATGTTAAAAATAAAAATGTGCTTATAACTATAATAAGGCAACTTCAGCCAAACCTCGTTTCAGCAAATTTTTTTAAAAATAATTAGTTATGCATAGGATACTAGTACTGAATAGAATACACACGGAAAAAACGTATTTTTGATACTAATACGGAATGCATACCCGATACGAAATACATACTAATGCTGATATGGAAGAATGTACCTTCCATTTATATATTAAATGTATGGAAATATTATTGGTCTGGACTTAAGCATGTTAGCCGGTTTTTTGAATTTGAATAATCGTTCAGAGCCTTAGGTGAATTGTACAATGACCTGAACGAATGAATTAAACATATTATATCAATAAGTTTTATATCATAGTGGCTTCTATGGCGGAAGAGAATATTAACTAGGAAAAAATTTCATTAAAGAGATTGTTGGAATTACAAATAATTGTATATTCGATAAATTGTACTTTTGAAATTCATTTTTACAACATGTGCCTTATAACTACAAAGGCAAAGTTAAATTCAGACTAACTTACAATTAGAATGGTATTTTTTGATTTTTTGGCAAGATGATTAATTATTTTAGTGATATTAAAAAAATTACGTGAATAAAAAAATTATATATATGGCTATACTGTATGTATATGAAAAGCAATGATTTTAATGAATATGAATGAAAAGGTAATTGGTTTTTTAGAGAAAGGTTGTGATTATCGTTGCTCATCAATTATTCCCAAGAGTGAATTTGCAAATTCTTTCAAGCTTTTTTTAAATCAGAGCATGACAGATTTTGATGGCACAGCTTAAAACAATGGATAATGGGCCGATAAGTATTTTAATATGCTATGGATTGGTAGAACTTACTTTGAGAATATCAGTAATCACATGTTAAACAATGGTCTCGTATAAGAGTTCATAGCAATACGAAAAGGATGCCACAATGGAAATCTAAGATAACGATTGACAAAAGCGTTGTTACAGTTGTAAAGAATTTTCTTAAAGATTACGCTGAGATCCATGGTTTACCAAACCTAGTAACAAAGCTGAAGAAGCAAAATTGGATACTGAAACTCGCTTTGAAGTCTCAAGAATGGGGAGAATGACAATTGGCCAAAAAATTGGAGAATTGGAGACAGCAAATTTAGGAAATAAAAGTAAAACTCAAGCAATTCTTTTTTATCAAATATATTTTATACTTAAAAGGTAATATACACTCACTTATATTAAGCTAGACAAGTAAATTATTCCTATAGATGTGCCATTCATAGTAACCGTGATTTTTTTTCGCGTATAGTGTATATATATTATAGAGAGGGAAATATTATAAATGCGCATATATTAATAAGTAAATTATAGAAAATATATCTAAAACCACATGCGTAGCGTAACACATTATGCGCGGCACATCTCTAATTATTCCTCTTCCGATTTTCTTTTATTTCTTTATAAGTTCTTTATGGTTTCGAGTTAATTAGTTATGATTTATGATTCTTCTTTTCTCACCCCTTAGGTAATCTTCAAACATTTGAGTATCTATGAATTTATAATATAAAGAACAAACTTTCCCCGTGTTATTTTTGTATAATGGATCTGGTGTGAATTAATTCCTATATAAAACATCATTACTATATTGATACAATTATAATTTACTAACTTTCCCGCAATGTTCACACAGTCTATAATGTGCGAATCTTTTACATTTCTTTATTAGCCTATTGTTATAGTGAACCTTTTGATTTCCACAAATTAATTTAAAGCTCGTTATTATACGCAAATTATTTATTCAATTTAGAAAATAATAATATCAATTGTTTCATAACAACAACCAATAAAAAATAACACATTAACATTTCTGGAAATTTCAACTCGCGAAAGTCTAGGTTTTGCTGAATTTATTTTAAAAAATAGGCGAGGCCAAATAATTGGTTTTTATAACTGTAAACCAGTTAATAAAATTAAAGTAATAAAGATTGATATATTAAACATTGACCATGTTTCATATTAATATTAGTTTTGAGAAAATGACCTTAAATTTTCGAATTAACAAACAAAACTCCTTGTATTGTCATTTTTTTATTGGTTCAAAAAATGTATATCTTTGCATATATATATGAAATGCAGATTAGTGAATATGATCGACACGTGGGTTTTAGTAAGTGTAACCCCCCTTAATGAAGCAATCGCTCGCACTGCAGATTAAATATATCGCAAGATTTTTAATTTCCTCATTCAAAGTTTCATCATATAATTAGAAACACAAAAATAAAATTTACTCATAATGAGTGTAAACAGCAAAGGTTAAACGTTAAATTCCCGAGTAATGAACGACATTTTTTGTTGATCATAGTAAATAAATAAATAGTCCCGATTTTATGTGTTAAAAAAAAAATTTATCGTTCAATTATAGCTTTTATCAAAATGTCTGGAAAACATGATGATAAAATGGTTACCGTAAATTTTGACTATGATAATAAAACCAATACATCGTCCTCACTCGAGAAAGGTTTAGAAACTGATCGTTCATTTGAAAGAAAACTGTTATGGAAATTAGATTTATTAATTATACGTGAGCGAATATAATAAATAAATTGTTGCATTGTTTAATTTTAATCAATGAATAAACCAATTAATTTAAATTCATTAAATTTACAACCTTTTTAGCATTAGTTACAATAGCATATTTATTGGGTAATATTGATAGAGTCAATATTGGCAATGCGAAAATAGCAGGTTTTGTAGCTAATACGGGAATAAATGAATCGGATTTTAACAATGCACTCTCGTGTTTTTATATTGGATACGTGTTATTTGATATCCCATCAAATATAATGACAAAAAAAATTGGCATCAATTTTTGGTTTCCAATTATAATGATCGGGTGGGCTATTTGTTCATTGGTTCAAGCCTTTATCGTTAACGCTGCAGAACTATATGTCTTGAGGATTTTGATTGGCATTTTTGAGTCGGGATTGACTCCTGGCTTCTTATTTTATTTAACACTATGGTATGATCCTTACGAGCTAACCGTCAGAGTTGCCTTTTGTTTTGGCATGGCTATGTCTGCCGGTGCATTTGGTGGTATTGCAGTTAAGTGATCCGAGCGAGAAGGAGAGGGCGAGGGTAGGATTAAGTTAATATTATTTTCTAATTAAATTTTCTTTTTATAAATTTCTTTTCCCTATATAGGCGTACGGTATAGAGCAAATGGATGGATATGCAGGATTGTATGGATGGCAATGGATATTTATCATAGAAGCATTTCCAACAATAGTTGTGGCATTGATTTTTTTTTTTGTTCCTAAAAATCCAGAAAGCGCTAAATTTTTATCAAAAGAAGAAGTCTCGTTAATTCAAAAAAAACTAAAATTATCATCTTCTTCTTCAAAAAAATTATCAAGTGAATTAACAAAGAAACAATTAATCAGTGTTTTCACCGATTATAAGATTTATATTTATACGCTAATGATGATCTTAACAGTGACAATCTCCAGTTCTCTCCTAGTATTTACACCGTCAATCATCAGAGATTTAGGGTTTGATACATTGGCGGCACAGGCATTATCAACGCCACCATTTATAATAGGTACCATGGGAATATTTTTTACTGCTTGGTCAAGCAATAGATATAATGAACGTGGCTTACATATTGTTGGACCCGGGCTGGTTTCGATTGCTGGAATCCTTGGATTGATTTTTGTTGAGCCGGTTAAAGCAAACATAACGGCAAGATATATATTATTTTGTATTGTTATCACCGGAGCGCTTTCATACCTTCCAGTTCTCACTGGTTGGTTTATAAATAATATTGGTCAGTATTATATATAATTTTTCATTTAATTTAAAAAAATCGATTTTTACTTATTTATTTATTTATTTATTTATTTATTTATAGTTGGACAATATAGAAAGAATGCAGCAATAGCTTTTATAGTCGGTGTGGGACAAATCGGAGGAATTATAGGAGGTCAAGTGTATAGAGCAGATGATTCACCAAAATTTATACGTGGTCATTCGATATTGTTGGCATTTTCGTGTTTAAATATAGCTCTGGCTTTATTAATGAAATTCATATTACATAACATTAATAAAAAACGAAACTCGATTAGTTTGACCAATAAAAGTAATTTTGGGTCAGGAATAGGGAAGGTGGATTATAGTGTAGAAAGTTATGATGAAGAATTATGTGATAATCATCCTAATTGGAGATTTGAAACCTAAATATGGGTTTTTTATTAATTGATTTAATTTTCACGTGCGTTAATTGTAAATTTACATTGCATAGCATACAATATTTATTAAATATTTATTTTTTATTTATTAAATAATAACTAACATTTTAAAGTTCGCTTTTACCACCATATTTACTTGGAATATTTTCTTCGGTAATATATAATAATAAATTATTTTTAACATCACTAGATGTCACTATAAATTTTTTTTTAGTTTCTTCTGACAAAAAATATGAAATAAATTTAAACATCATATCTCCCCACCAAGGAACATTAATAAAAAATTTTACAGCCTAAAAATAAATAATATCCAATTAGTTAGAGAATAAGTTTTTTTTTTTTTTTTTAAAAAAAAAAATTATTTTAATAAAATTACCAAGAATTCAGGATAATGGTTTTGCATTATTTCAGTAACAGATTTGCTAGCAACTTTGGCAGTTCTATAACTACTCAAACTAACTTGATCATAATCATGAACTTGTAACATTTGATCTACTGTTATGAAATCCAAACGTTGGATTCCCTTCTCCATCAATTGAATTCTCCATCTCAAAAACCTATCCAAATCGCCAAAAACTTGTTGATTATCCAATCCACCATAAAAATTATATGTAACTGGACGATTTAACTTGTCGGTTTTGTGGATTATACCTATCCTAGAAAATGGGTCTTCCGGGAATTTCTCGTCCAGAATCGTGTCCGTTTTAAATGATTTACGCCATTTCAATGAGTTTGTCAACATTTCTTTTGCTTCATCCAGATTGAAACGCCTATTAACGTAATGAATATATATATATATATAGTTTGCTTTATTAAATTATATTTTATGTGTATGCAAGTATAAATGTAATTACCTTGCTTTCAAGAATTTATAAAGAATTACATCAAGTCTTTGATCAGTAGAAGTGGTGGATAAGGTTATACCCCAAAGTTTATAGTCGTCAGGTAACTCTGCATCTTTAAGCACTTCAGAAAGTTTCTCTTTTAATTGATTAATTGAAGTTTGTTCTTCTTCACTGATTTTGTTAGATTGAGCAGAGTGCACTTCGTGGGACATGTCTTTTTGTTTAAAAAAAAAAAAATTGTGTATACGATCGATTTCTTTCTAAAAATTTCTTTCTATTTATTTAATGTTACACGCATCGAGATATGATGTATCACAGAGACATTCAAAAATTTTTGCTATTACTATTAATATTTAATATTAATATTAATATTAATAAGAATACCATAAAAAAATAAAATGTCTTCTTCACAAGTATCAAGAAAACGTCCCAGAATTGAACATGAAGAAGCGGAAGTAGAAGAAGTAGTGGAAGTAGAAGAAGAAGGGGAAGAATGTGAAGAGGATAATAGTAACAGTCAGAATGATAATCCTGATAATGAAAACACCACTATTATCAACGAAATTAATGATGATTTTAAATCCATTAAAGTCAAAAATTCCATTGAATCAAATGCTTCAAATATTTCAAATATATCATCAACATCGTCGACATCATCACCTTCGTCTGATCAAAGATTATTAGAAGTACAAAGAAAGTTGGAGCCATCAATATTCAATGTACAACCACATTCAGATTTTATAAGATATTTAAGTGATTTTTTGTATAATCAACTTAATTCAGAAAACATAGAACATTTAGAGGTATTGATTTATTGAATGAATGTATGAATGGATTAGTATTATGTTTTCTAATTATTTATTAATTATTTACTAATTATTATTATTATTATTATTATTATTAATATTTAAAATAAAAGATTGAAGCCAAACTAGGATTACTTTTGGATAAGAATAATCCAGAGAAAACAAGAATTAATTTACCAGTAGAGTGTGAAACTAGTAAGTAAATGTATTTTTGCTATAAACAATCATTATAATAACATCTCTTCTTCGATCATGATTATTGACTATAATGATCCTTTTTCTTTAATTCCATTTCTTTGTTAAATAGTAATTTCACCAAATGAATCATCATGGATAAAGTTTGAAAGTAATTTAACAAAGGACCAACACGCAAATTTTAATTACATACTGAATCAAAGAACAGAACAAACACAAAATTTAAATTACCACGTAATTAATTCTTTCACAACCTCTCGCACATAATGTTCTCTCACACTCGAGCAATTAATATTTATCATTATCATTATTATCATTATTATCATTAGGGATCAAAAATAAATTATCAACACTTGCATGAAACTGATAGAATATATGAAACAGATAGAGGAAAAATCAGAGTAACAACCAATGAACATGGAAAAGTAATTCAAATAAAATAATACATAAAATGTTTATATTTTTAATAATAATAATAATAACATTCAAAAAAAAAAAAAAAAATTAAAAAAAAGATTATTGAAGGAAAAATTGTCCAAAAGACTACTATAGCAAATCTAAATATCTATTCACCAAGAACCAATTGTGATTATCGCATATCTGTCAACATTGAAAAACCAAGTTTGTATATTTATATTTTTCCAATTTATATTTTGAAAGATTATTCTTTCTTATCGAATTATTATTTGATGTTGATGATAGTGGAAATGCCAAGAGGACAGTATGTATTTGAACGAAAAAAGAATCGAATGAGTTATTGTCATCAATTATTTAAAGTTGATTTAACTCAAGTCGAAGAAGCCAAGGTTTGCTAATAATAATGATAATATCAATATTGACAAAAACAAAAATACTTTATTGTTGTGCAAAGAAAATAATATTTAACAATTTAATATCAACTAATTACTAACTGAAATAAATCATTTACGTATGTATATAATTCATGATCACGTGATCGTCGTATAATATCAAACACACACATGATATGTAGAAAACAACGTATCAAAATTATAATTATAATAATTATAACAATAATTTACAAAGTATAAAGCACGAATTAGAAATTGAATTTATTGATCCAAAAGTTTTATATAAAGAAAAACTTGATATTATAAAAAAGCAACAAAGTAAATTTAGAGATATTGTTGAAATATTTGTTAATAATATTAGGCTACTTGCAAAAAAATGTAATTAAGCAATAAGAAGAAAGTGTAAAGTATGGAAAGATAAGATGAATGGTGTGAATGGAGGAAATGAGTAAAGAAGCAAAAGCAAGTGGTAATCAAGGAAGCAATTAAAAAAAAATTAGCAATAAGGAATAAAATAAAGAAACTAGGATTTGTTGATTCATTTTTGTAAATCTATTGATTTTTTTACTTTTGGTGATTTGTTATTTTAACTTTTTTTTTTTTTTTTCATATTCTTTCTCGCCCCCTTAGTATATACAAAATTTCAACAAAGAAACATTTAACTTATTGAATTTGAATATACATTAATTAATTTTAAACATTTTTAATTAACAAAAATCAAAAAAATTTATACAAACAAATCAATAAATAATAGATTAATTAAATTGTTAGAAATTTAAATTGTGTCTGTGTATGTGTGAGAGAGGGAATGAAATATCTGGTTTAGATTCATTTTTAAAATTAACAAGTCATTGATTGATCATAATCATTGATGGACGATTATAAAAATCTAAATTTGTCAAATATAGCAATTAATAATCATAGCCATAATAAATGTTTATAGTAAATAAAATCATTCTTTCATAAAAACATCAAATAATAACATTAAATTGATTAATATAAATAATAATATAAACAATATAAATAATAATAAATCGACAAATTTGATTATCAATCACTTGACCAAGTTATAACCAGTTCTTAATAATTGTGTTTCCCTCGTGTTCATTATTTATTTTACTTTGATTATAAATGGAAAACTTAAAAATTATAAGGTTATCTATGATAATTTTATTCATTAAAAATATGTATGTAGTCAATTAATATTTGCATATTGCATATAACAAGTCAAGTACAATTACCAATTTATATCATAGCGAATAAAGGGATTTGTAAATGTAAAATTCAAGAAAAATAAATAAGTAATCATAAAGATTGGTTAACCTAGATTTTAGGTTTAACTTCAAAAAGTTGATTATTGTCAATAATTATTATTGATGTGATGGGGCAAATTTTTTTACAAAAAAAAAAGATGAAAAGCTGTGTTGAGCAAACAATGCAATTGTATAAAAAAAAATTTTACATGCATATTTATTTATTTATTCATGTATAAAATTTTAAATTAACGAAAAAAGATTAAAAATATATTATTTATTTATAAACAATAGAATAAATTTTTTTTATAAATAGTAAGAAAAAATTCTTGTTATAGACATTATATGATATTAATATATACGATAGATAAAATAAATCTACATTTTATAAATAAATAATTTTCTCTGCTGTAATCCTTGCTTTTTTTTAAAAAATATTTTTTCCCTTAACAAAATTAATTAATTACAATTTGATGATGAAGAAAGAAGAATTTTCAAAATTTGAATATAATAAAACTAACGAATTAAAGTATTTTGATGCTGATTTAATAATACAAGTTTGTGACAAGAAATTCTTAGTTCATTCTCACATTTTGATTAAGAAATCGTCATATTTTAGAATTGCTTTATCTAATAATTGGGCAAAGAAAGACGACGGGAAATACTTTTTTAAAAAACCAAATTTTTCTCCTAAAATTTTTGATGTGATTTTAGAGTGAGTATTTTTCAATTTTGTTAAATCGTTATTAAATTATTATCAGATTTATTTTTTTTATTTATTTCTCTCATTCACAACGATTTCTCTCTCTCTTATTAACATTCAGGTTCATGTATTCAGAAAATTTGAAAATGAATCATTTAACTGGATATGAAATAATAGATTTGTTAATATCTTTAGATGAATTATTATTGATAAACAATTTAGTGTTAACAAAAGTACAAAATCATTTAGCGAATGAAAAATCCGATTGGCTGATAGAAAACTTCATTTATTTTTTAAACAATATTTTCAACATTTCGACATTTCACGAATTACAAGTTTTCTTTTTGAATAAAATCGTTTGGGATCCCGAAATCATTTTTTCATCAAGAGATTTGGGTGATTTGCAGGACTTTATTCTTGGATCAATTTTAGAACAAGACAATTTACAAATTAGAGAATTAAAAGTTTGGAATGGTTTGATTAGTTGGGGTTTTCAACAATTGAAAAAGTTTGATAATAATAATGACAATAGCAATAATTTTAATTCTAATAACATTAATAATACTAATTATATATATGAACTATCAAAATTATCAGCTAATGAATTAGAATATTTACAAAACATTTTAAAAGAATTTTTACCTTTAATTAGATTTAAAGAATTCTCCGGAAACGAATTCTACAAAAGTATTTGGCCTTTCAAAATTTTATTACCATTCGAATTAAGACAACATTTATTAACGCTTCAAATTATCAACAATTTTACAAATCTTGATAATAGTGGTAATAATAATAGTAGTAGTAAAAATTCAACGATATTATTGCCAATTAGACAACCAATCATCATGTGCATGAATTCAAATATTATAAACGTTCAACATGCTTCGAGAATTTCTTCCTGGATTAACCAAATTAGTAAAAATTCACCGCCATCACCATCATCGTTACCACCATTATCCAAATTAGATTTTCTTGATCATGATACTAATTATAATGAGAATAGCAATGATCTTGATCTTAATATCAGCAACGATAATAATAGTGGCATTGGTGATCGTAGATACGAGTTTGAATTTAAATTGTTATTAAGAGGAAGCGAAAACGGGTTTACACCAAAAGTTTTTCATGATTTATGCGATAACAAAGGCCCAAACGTGGTAATATTAAAAATACGTGAAACTGGTCAAATTATTGGAGGTTATAATCCAATTGGTTGGAGAAGTTTGGCAAAAAGTCGTTGGCAATATACTAGAGAGAGTTTTCTGTTTAGCTTTGGTAACAGCAATAGCAACAACAACAACAACAACAACAACAACAACAACAACAATTTGGATGACCTTGATGCGAAAATAAGTGTAATTCAACCAGGTTACGAAGCTATTTATGATGATCCAAATTTTGGTCCTTGTTTTGGTAAAACTGATTTAGATATGAGAAAACAATTCAACGAACCAAATAATTGTTCGGCTAAAAAAACTTGTTATAAAAACAACATTACAAATAATGGTAAATTTTCCGTAGAAGATTATGAAGTATATCAAGTTTTAGCTCATTCTGTAAGTAGTGAAAATCAACGAATGTGCAATTTAATGTAATATTATAGACATACAATAGACTTAGAAGAAATAACAGTTTAGTAGTAAGAATAATTAATTTAATAATTTAATAATTTTAATTTTAATTTTTTATTTTGTAAATTTTTTTTTTTGCGAAATATTTCACTGACATTTATACAGATAAAAAAATCATCAAGATCTCAGTCATCATCACCATCATCACCACCATCATCATCATCATCATCATCATCATCATAATAGAACAATTCAAATCTCAATCTCAATTTTAAATAATACAGTCATATCATCAATCATCATGACATCATCAGACATTATCAGATAGCATCATCATCAAAATCAAAAAAAACTTTGTAATTAATTATACAAATCGCATATCATTTTTTTTTTAGAGTTTTCATTTTTTTTTTTTTTTTGTGTTGAAAGGTTTTAAAATCAATTCATAACCCGACAATCACATGATTTTAATGCAGTGTATCAAATAAATTGTCCAATAAAATTCAAGAATCTGTCTGTTCGTGTTGTTCACGTAATTTATAGTGAACCAATTGGCCAGTTTTTACAAAACGTGTTAATAATTCGCGGAAAACAAACAAACGAAATAATAATAATAAATAAATCGCATTTCTCGTCAGGTAATGTTGTGCTAATTAATAATTCGGGAAGGCATAAGATTGGACCAAAGAAAGAGTTTGAACTCTTTTTCGCTGTTAGAGGAAATTACTTGACAAGTTGGTTCCCACTCAAACCCACCACAGATTGGTGACCGTGATCGCAATTATAGACATTCCCATTAAAAGTTGCTAGAGCGCAACTGCACAATCCCATTTTGTATTACCAATAATGTTGCACCTAATTTATTATTTGTTTCAAAAAAGAAAAAAATTGGATTTTATCTTTTTCCAAAATAGTTTATTTAAAAATGTCATATAATAAGTTAATATCATTAATATTACCAGAAAGAAGGGCGTTTGTAATTAAAATTCATAATGAAATGTATAATGATGCTCTGGCTAATTCTGATAGAGAAAGTAGAAAAAATTGTTTTTTTTCATTAGTCAAAAAAAACAAGGAGCTTTCTGAAATTGAAAAAGAATTTTGTAAAGAAAAGTTTATTTATGAGTTTGAATTGGAAAGTGTAAGAGATAAATTGGGTAATCCAAAAAAGTGCAACAAGTGTAAATTGACAAAATATTCTGATAGATTCTGTGAAGGTTGTATTAGTTTACAATTGCAGAATCTTTTCACTACTTGGACATCTGAAAATGACATAGTCAATAACTTTATTCAACAATGTCAAATAAAATCATC
>CAJVPN010001068.1:0-17939 GCA_910592215.1 Entrophospora candida
CATTTACTAGAGAATTTTCAAAAATTTTGCCATATATATCCCCACCAGTAATATGATCACCACACTACAAAATTCAAGTTTTTTAAATGATATAAATTTCATATTATTATTTTTTTAAAAAATCTAATTTAGCAAGCAAGTACTTTGAAACTAGAAGGTTCAAAATCCCATAAAATTTTTTTATCTAATGCTGGTGTAGAAATACCACGTGGAATATAGATACTATTAGATAGTTCACGAATAGACTAAAAAAAATTTTTTTAACAATTAACAATTGGCTTAAATTAATTGATTGGATTAAAAAAATTTATTAAATTTATTAATTTAATAATCTTACTCTAAGTGGTCGTTGAATTCCATCATAAATATTAGCCATTAATCCTACAAAAACACACATGTTAATTGTTTCATTTATATCATAGAAAATACAACAAATTGATAATTATAACAATAATTACCAGGTCCCAATTCCACTGAAAGAGGTTTTCCTGTCTTCAATACTGGATCACCAACAGTTAATCCAGCTAATCATTATTATTGTTATCATTGAAGAATAATTGGTTAATTGATTGATGATGTATTGATATATAGTAAATATATACTGCTAATTTTAATAATAAAGGTAAAATATATTGATTATTCACCAGTTTCTTCATAAACTTGAATAGTAGCTTTATCACCATCTATACGAATCACTTCACCAACAAGCTCTTCATGACCTACTCGAACCTATATCAATCAATTGATCAATCAATAATTACATTTAAAATAATTATTTTTATAAAAAATCAGTTTGATTTTTACCAATTCGTACATAGCTGATCCTGTCATTTGTTCTGCAACCACAACTATTTAATTAATTAAATAAAATTACAATAGTGAATTAAAATGAAATTGCTAAAGAAGTAGCTTTCATAATGGCAACAATAAAGTCAATTTAAAAAGTACCAGGTCCAGAAACTCCATATACATAACCAAAATCACTTTCTTTTTCAGCATCTCTTATTGTTTCTAAATTTTTTTTGGCATTTTCTAATGCTCCTGCCTATAAAATATTCAGAAAAAATAAATATTTTTGATCACTATTATAAATTAACTTTATGAATGCAAAAAAAAAGAAACTAATAATGCACCATTTTATTAAATTTCCTTTACTTCTACTACTAATAATAATATCAAATACTTCAAAAATTAATTACTAAGGAAAGAGGAGCAACAGTTAAGAATTAGAGATATTACTGTTATTATTATTATTGATGTGATTATCAAATAATCTATAATCTTTTATTTATTCACTATTTACTTAATTTGGAAATTTTTTTTTTGAAAGGAATCTCAAAAAGATAATCAATTTGAACCTTTTTACAAAAGAATCTCTACTTTATTATTTATAAATATAAACTTTCGAATATTTCATTGCATTGCAATCAATTTCTTTACTTTAATTCATGATTCTTTCAATAATGAGTGATCTGCATTGATTTTAAATAAGGATCGGCGGGGATAAAATTAAACCAACCCTTATTATTTATTATTAAAAGTAAATTTAATTTCATTAGGTTCAATCATTCCTCATTTACATTATAAAAGCATACCAGAGAAGAAACCCTATACAAAATCAAAAGGTATATATTTAAATAAATAATAAGACACAGTTCACACACTATATATAATTGATATAATGATAACAGAAAGCCCAATTTACATGTCTATATGTATGAGGTGTCTTTTATTTTAGCTTATAAATATTTTAATTGGAAATCAAAACGCGGAGCAGATCTTGCTGGGTAATTACAAGATTTTCATTGATAATAATATTATTTTGCTTTGCGTAATCATCAATAATAATACTAATATATTATTATATTATTATAATTACAAGATGTCAAGGCAATACACCGTTTAAAAAGAAACAATTCAAATATGCAATGTTTGATTATCGGAATTTTACAAGTGTTGAAGCACGCACGCTACCTTGAACACTTTACAGTCATTCTCACACATCTTCCTCATGTACACAAGGCTAATCTTGACCTGGCGACCCAAAGATATGATGATGCAATTGAATTCCAGAAGGCGCGTGGATCTGGAATTTGCCAAGACTGCATCATCGTCAATGACACTTTCACTAATCTTCCCAGACCAGAGAAGGCAGCCATGTTAGACGAAAAGTCGCAACGGTCCTATCTCTAGGGTAAGGATGGCTCTGTGACCAAATTGTCACAAATCTGGAGGACATACATTTTATAATAAAGTCATCTTTTAGTATTAATAAAATGTAAACTATCATGGTGGACATTCGAATTGTTACGCGAATCTTTTGATAACAAACGAATTGTTCTTATAAAGAATTCAGTTAATAAAAGGTTAGCATTTTGAGATGTTCTGGCACGTCAATGGTGAAAATTATTAGCTGAAGAGTTGTTAATAAGCAACATGCGCACTGAACATAAGTGTAACAGACGGCTATTGTAAAAAAAAACCCCCCCAATTGAAATAATTTAGTTACATGACTCAAATATCCATGCTATATTAATATCATGTTGCGGATATCCGGGATATCTTTCACAATTGATTATCGAAATCAAAAAATTTGATTTTTATAATTAGAATTTTAAAACGATAATTAAAATACAACAATTATTAACGAATTTTTTTTTCCGTTTCAAAGAACAATAGACCATTAATTAGTGTTTTGGAACAATATGATCGTAGGACGCAAATCTTTATTTATTTCTCTGAAACTGTGCTAGTACCGGTTAAATTTGATCTATGAAAATATGAAAGGGATTTTCGGAAGGAAACAGGAATTCTTTTGAATTAATAAAGTTAAATAGTTGTAAATAATCATATTATATTCATTGTATAATCTTATTTAGTAAACCTTCTTACTACAAACCTTTACCGCAGCATTAGAAAACCGTCTTTCAGAAGGAACAAATGATGAAAATATTGTTGTTGTTGTTGTTGTTGTTGTTGTTGTTGTTGTTGTTGTTGTTGTTGTTGTTGTGATGGCAGAACTTGTAGATAAGGATATGGATAATGACGATATTGAATTATTGTTGTAATTATGGTTTTAATGATAACTAATCAGATTATACAAAAATTCTTCGATTAACTGACTCGCAAAAAAATAAAATAAAATAGATTGACTCTATTTGTGTGATTTAAATTAGTTCAAAAATGTTTTAAAATCTAATAGGCTCAAGGTCAGACTGGTTTATAGTGTTGGACATCTTGTTTATTATGAAAACATACATTTATTTATTGGATAGGTGAAACAATAATACAAAATGCGGATGATTTATCTTATCTTACTATCTTTTGATTATTATTATAAGATATTTAAACACTAGGCATTTATATGATCGTCTGCGTGTTTGACCCATATCTAATGTTGTGCAAACCGTGTGAATTTGAATTTATAATTATTTGAAATTTCGAGGTCGTTTTGGACACGAAACTCCGATTGGCTAATTTAAATTTCACGCACGTTTTTAAAAATACAGCGGGTGCGTGATTTGATGCGATAAATGCACAAAATAAAATTCTATGATTATATGTTATATCATATCTAAATCTAGACAAACAATTATTGTTCGAGTTTTACACAAACAATTTATGTAGTAGACTTTCCCAAACGTCACAATACTTTAAATATATAATAATAATTGTTAAAATCGTTAGATTATTGTGTGTATAAATTAAATTGATAAGCATATTATTAATATGCATGCATGGTGGAAACAAAGAATGTCGATTCTTAGAAGATTAATATAAGAATATTAATTTTGTGGTTTGAAGAGATTAATTAATATAATTTATAAATACCAGATCTTTAAATTTTTAAAATAAAAATCTATATATGTAAACATATATACCCATATATATGTTCATTGTAAAAATCTATTAAGAAAAAAATTTTTTTTTAAAAAGAAATATTTTAATTCTGTTCATGTGTGTAACTTTCCAAATATATTATATAAATTGCCATGCGATTTCTTTCCACATCTTCGGACTTTAATTTATTTATGTAAAAATGGTTCGTCCTTATTTAGAGTTTGAAAAAGCTTAAATAAAGCTTAAATAAATCAGTTTAAAAAAGATTCCAGAGATTTTTTTACCTTAACCAAAAATAATATTTTAAAAAAAATTTTTTTTTATCTTTTCAAGTTTATTTTTTAAAAACTAATTTAATTTTAATTAATTATTTTTAATAAATATATATTTTTTAATATATATAATTAAAATTCAAATAAAAAATAATTTCCTAAAAAGATATATATTAAAGAAAAAAAACGCGTTTATTTGTAAAAATAATAAATAATGGGTTGTATTTGTAGTAAAGCTGATGGTGATAATAATGATAATGATAATAATAATAATAATAATAATAATAATAATAACAATAATAATAATAATAATAATAATAATAATAATAATAATAATAATAATAATAATAATAATAATAACAACAGCAGCAGCAGCAACAGCAACAACGATAATGAAATAATTAATGATGAAATGAAAAATATTTTCCCTGATGATATTAACGAAGGAAAATTATCGATTACACAGAAATTACATCATGTTCATAAATACATATGGAAAAATAATTTCTCTTCACCGATCGAATTAGGGGCTCACAATAATAAAAGAGTTTTGGATATAGGATGTGGTGACGGTGCCTGGATAATTGAATTGGCCACCGAGAATCAATGGAATTATTTTACTGGCATTGATACTAGACTTGTGTTTCCCAAATCTATTAAACAATTTAATGCAACATTTTTACAAGCAGATATTTCAGATAATTTAAGATTTGAGTCGGATACATTTGATTTGGTTTATGTTAGAGATGTTAATTTCATTATAAATAAAAATGATGATGACGAAAAAAGTTGGGAGGAAAAGGTTTTAAAAGAAATGATCAGGGTTTGTAAACCAAATGGATGGATAGAAGCAATGTTTTATGAGAATAAATTTTATCGAGAAGGTCCAGTGGGCAAAAGATTACGAGAAGCATGTAAGTATCATCATCGTCATCGTTATTATTATTATTATTGTTAATAATACATTTATAACTAACTTATTATTTAATTATTAATTATTATTATTATTATTATTATCAAGTTGATAGATATCTTGATTCTAAAAAAATGAATTCAATATTTTACACAAAATTTGAAGAATTATTTTATAAAACTGATGAATTAATAAATTTCAAAAAAGAATACAAAGAATACAAATTAGGATATTCAACAAATAGAAAATCCAATGATATCATTAATAAAACTTACAGAAAAATTAGTGATATATTAATTGAATATATTGTTGAAATGTGGAAAACTCCTAGAATCTCAATATCTGAAAGCATGGGTTGTACGGTGGAAGAGTACGATGATTTGATCGGATTATTTAAGAAAGAAGTTAAGCAGAAAAATACCTATATAAGATACATTAGAATCTACGCTCAAAAGAAAGAATAATTTGTTAATGTTTTTTTGCAAATTATTCATCTAATTTGTGATTTTTAAAAAAAAACCCTAAAATTTTATTACGTGTATATACATATATATATGATGTTTAATAATAAATTAAAAAAATTTAGTTATGCAACATATGTAACCATTACTAGCAATGATCGACTCTAAATACATCCCCATTATGCCTGTCATTTAAGATTCTGGGTTGTTGTTTATATTAATATTTGGAAAAGATTCTGTGATTTCTTGGGGTTGTTGACAATTCTGAAATTTCATGTGCGTTTTTTTTTCATAGTCGATCGTGTAGACACATGCCCGGGATCTCGTGGCTTTTTCGTGTAGGCACATTACCGAGATCTCTCGTGGCTCTTTTGTGCGTAGGCACATTATTTGGATCTCTCGTGACCTTTTCAACAGTCAATCAGGTAGATACCTGGCTAATTTTTGAACGGTCAGGAGTTTTTCTAATTTATTTTATGTCTCGAACATTGAACAATAAAACAATGGCAAAATCTTTGAAAACTTTTTTGATTTAATTAATAAATAATTATTTTTTATTATTATCATTTATAAAAAAAAAACCCATATACATATTATTATTATATTATATTAATATTAATATTGTAAAATTAAAATTATAAATAAATAAATTTAATTAGATTCTACTTTGACCAACATATTTCGTGGTAGCGATAAATTTTCCATTGTACGATGTTGAATACCACCTGATATTGGTAATTTACTCTCACCACCCATAAGATACTGATCAACTTCTCTGGCTGCTTGTCTGCCTTCATTAATACCCCACACTATTAAACTTTGGCCGCGTCGACAATCACCTAATATATTTATGATATATATTAAGAATATATTAATTAGATTAAATTAAATCAAATCAATAATTATAAACAACAACAATATATATTATTATTATTAACCTGCAGCAAAAATTCCAGGAACTGCTGTAGTGTATTTTCCTTTTGGAGTTTCTATATTGGTTCTAGAATCTGTTTTCAATCCTAAACTATTAATTAATTTTTCTTCGGGTCCTAAAAATCCCATTGCTAATAACACAAGATCTGCTGGGAAGAATTGTTCTGATTCTGGTTTTTCTTTCATACTCCAACGTCCTGTTGCATCTTTAGTCCATTCAACACGAATTGTATTTATGCCTGCCACTTTTCCATTACCATCACTGACAAAACTTTTCGATAATATATTATACTGCCTTGGATCATTGCCATAATGTACTTGACATTCTGCATGTCCGTAATCAACTTTGAAAGTACGTGGAAATGTCGGCCATGGATTGTCTGGTGCTCTTGTTGGTGGTGGTTGTGGTAATAATTCAAAATTTACTATTGATTTTGCTCCATGTCTTAATGATGTCGCTATACAATCTGTACCAGTGTCGCCACCACCTATTACAATAACTACAAATTAAATGGTTGTGAAAAAATTTTTTATATATTTAAATGTTAGTAAGTTTTTCAATTAGAAATATAATATAATAAATACAGTAATAAATATTTTACCATTTTTATCTTTTGCACTAATATATTGACCATTTGAAAGGTCTGAATCCATCAATGATTTTGATGATAATGTTAAAAATTCCATTGCAAAAGTTATATTTTCTAAATTTCTATTTACAAGTTTTAAATCTCTTGGCCAGGTTGCTCCAGTAGCCACTATTATTGCGTCATTTTCACGTCGAATCTTATCTGCATCAACAGTAACTCCTACATGTGCATTGGCCACAAATTTAATTCCTTCAGCTGCTAAAAGATCTATACGACGTTGTACTATTTTTTTATCAAGTTTCATATTTGGTATACCATACATCAATAATCCACCAAACCTATCATTACGTTCATATACTGTAACGAGATGTCCTGCTTTGTTAAGTTGATCTGCTGCTGCTAAACCAGCTGGTCCTGATCCAATTATTGCTACTTTTTTCCCTGTTCGAATTGCTGGTGGTTGTGGATAAATCCATCCAGATTCAAAGCCTTTATCTATTATTGCACATTCAATTGATTTGATGCTGACAGGTGTCTCTGTAATTCCCAAAACACATGCTCCTTCACAAGGTGCTGGACATACTCTTCCGGTAAATTCCGGGAAATTATTAGTCATTAATAAACGATTTAAAGCATCTTTCCATTGATCCTTAAATACAAGATCATTCCATTTTGGTATGATATTACCAATTGGACATCCTGAATCAGATTGACAGAATGGTACACCACAATCCATACAACGAGCTGTTTGTACTTTAAGTTCTGCATCACTTAAACGTGCATTTATCTCTTTCCAATCTTTAACACGTTTACGAGGATTACGATAATTGTCGACTTTTCTTTTATATTTCATAAAACCACGAACTTTATCAAGTTTCGCAAGTCTTTTCTTGGCAATTTCTTCATCAACCATAGAATCTTCAATATCAACAACCGAAGGTTCAACAGATTTACTACCAGCAGAAGTACTTTTAATAACGCTTTTTTGGTCTTTTAATTTTTCTGCTTCTTGCTTCTGCTTCTTCTCCAATAAAACTCTTGTGTATTCCAATGGCATAACTTTAACAAACTTTGGTAAGAAATTATTGAAATTTTTCAATATACGATCAGCTAACTCGGAACCAGTATAATGACGATGTTGTTGTATCAAGTCACGTAAACGAGTTATTTCTTCCGTATCGTTAACAGTCTCCAATGCAACCATTTCAAGATTACATTTACTCTTAAACTCTTGTGCATTACTCTCATCAAGTATATATGCTACTCCACCACTCATACCAGCAGCAAAATTACGTCCAGTCTGTCCTAAAATAACAACATAACCACCTGTCATATACTCACATCCATGATCACCCACTCCTTCAACAACTGCTACAGCACCAGAATTACGTACACAAAAACGTTCAGCTGCAATACCACGGAAAAATGCTTGGCCAGATGTTGCTCCGTATAAACATACATTCCCAACGATAATATTTTCTTCTGACTTGAATTTTGAAACTTTTGGTGGATAAACAACTACTCTTCCACCAGATAAACCTTTACCGACATAATCATTCGCATCACCTTCCAATTCCAATGTGACACCAGGAGCCAAGAATGCGCCAAATGATTGCCCTGCGGAACCCTCGAGTTTAACATGAATCATATCATCTGGTAAACCAGCTTCGCCATGGTATTTTGAAATATTATGAGATAATGTAGTTCCAAGAGCACGGTCAGTATTAACTACTTTACAATCAATGTTCACACGTTGCTTTTTACTTATTGCAGGTTCTGCCTCGTCAATTAGTTTATTGTCCAGACGAACATAAAGTTTATGGTCTTGCTTCCGCACATTGTGAGTTGCCACACCAGGTTTTAGTGTATAAGCTGGTGTTAAGATTGGAGTTAAATCAATATTTTCAGTTTTTGGATTTTTAATTGAATCATTCATCTTCAATTTATCTGTACGTCCGACCATTTCATTTATTGTACGGAAACCAAGTTTTGCCATGACTTGACGACATTCTTCAGCAACAAAATAAAAGAAATTTATTACATGCTCAGGTTGACCTTCAAATTTCTTTCTTAATTCTTGATCTTGTGTTGCAATACCAACTGGACATGTGTTCAAATGACATTTTCTCATCATTATACAACCCATAACAATTAATGGAGTAGTAGCAAAACCCCATTCTTCAGCACCTAACAAACATGCAATTGCCACATCACGACCTGTTTTGATTTGACCATCTGTTTGAACAACTACACGACCACGAAGATCATTCAAGACTAAAGTTTGATGAGTTTCTGCAAGACCTAATTCCCACGGTAAACCTGCATACTTTATACTTGTCCATTTCGAAGCACCTGTACCACCATCATGACCAGAAATCAAAATATGATCAGCTTTAGCTTTTGCAACACCAGAAGCTACAATACCAACACCAACTTCAGATACCAATTTAACAGAAACTCTAGCACGAGGATTTGAACATTTCAAATCATAAATTAATTGTTTTAAATCTTCAATTGAATAAATATCATGATGAGGTGGTGGTGATATCAAACCAACACCTGGAATAGTTTTACGTGTTCTTGCAATATTTTCGTCCACTTTCAAACCCTAAAAAATAAGCATTATTATTATTAATTTTTATTCTTAATAAATTTTTTATAAAATTGATTTTAATATTTACCTGAAGTTCACCTATTATTATAACAAATGATAATAATGATAACAAAATTAAAATTAAAAATTAATTATTGTAATTAATTATTATTTTAAAAAAACATATAAATGTATATATATTACCTCCTTCTCCTGGTTTTGCACCTTGAGCCATTTTAATTTGTAATTCATCAGCATCATAAAGATAATTAGAAGTAACACCAAAACGTCCAGAAGCAACTTGTTTGATTGCAGAACGCCTTGATTCACCGTTCGGTAAAGGAATTGATCTAACACTTTCCTCACCACCTTCTCCGCTATTTGATTTACCACCTAAAAAATTCATTGCTCTTGCAAGAGTAGAATGAGATTCGATTGATATGGAACCATAAGACATGGCACCAGTACAAAATCTTTTAACAATTTCAGTCCAAGGCTCTACTTGATCTAATGGGATCGATTTTGAATTGTCAAAATCAAAATCTAAAAGACCACGTAAAGTGCAATTTTTGATTTGCTCGTATGCATTAGCAGAATATTTATCATAGGTTGATTGATTTTTTGTTCTGACAGCATCCTGAAGATCAGCAATACCAACTGGATCATTTATATGTGGTTCACCACCATCACGCCAATGATATTCACCAGATTCAGGTAAGCCTGGTGGAAGTATTGTATCACGACTAGGAAAACCTGATTCATGAAAAGTAATAGCATCTAATGCTAATATATCAAATGTCGTACCTAAGAATCATATAATTATTAGGAATAAGTAATAGTAATAAAGTAAATATATAACCAAATAATAAATAAATTGATATATTAATTATTACCTTTTATTCTACTAGCAGTTCCAGCAAAACAACGAGCAATGACACTTTCATCAATACCCAAAGCTTCAAATATTTGAGCACCTTTATAACTTTGTAAAGTAGATATACCCATTTTAGACGTAACTTTTAGAATGCCTTGATTCATAGCCTTTTTATAATTACTAATAAATTTTTCAGGAGATAAATCACTTTTTATAACATTTTCTCTCTTTAATTTCAATACAGCTTCCATAGCAAGATAAGGACAAATAGCATCAGCGCCATAACCTAATAGTACACAGATGTGATGAACTTCTCTTGCTTCAGCACTTTCACTTATAAGAGCAATTTTAGAACGTTGCTTGCTTCTAACCAGATGATGATGCACACCGCCTATAGCTATTAGGGATGAGATTGCCACGCGTTCAGCATTGGTTGCAATATCAGACAATACAACAACTTTGAAGCCTTGTTGAATAGCTAGTGAAACCTCAGCACATATACGTTCCAATGCTAATAAGTATCCAGGTATGCCTTCTTGTTTGGGAAAAGTAATATCAATGGTGATTACTTTCCAATCATGTTTTACAAGATTAATATGTTTTATAGCGTTTAATTCATCAATTGATAATATTGGAGAGGGTAAGGAAAGCCGATGAGCTTGTTGTTCATTCATTTCTAAAATGTTTCCTTCAGGACCTATATAACATTCTAAAGACATTACTATTTCTTCACGAATTGGATCAATTGGAGGATTGGTAACTTGTGCAAAAAGTTGTCTAAAATAATCATAAATAAGACGTGGTTGAGTTGATAAGCAAGCTAAAGGAGCATCATTTCCCATTGATCCTAATGCTTCTTTCCCTTCACTTGACTAAAAATTAGACATAAAAAAAAACGTTATAATATGTTAATTAAATTATAAATAATGATTAATGGTTAAATCAATGAATATATTATATATTTATATATTTATATATATTACCATTGGTGAGATAATAAGATTTAATTGTTCGATTGTATAACCAAAAGCTTTTAATCTAGGATCATCAGCTATAGAGAAGTTATCTAATTCAATATTTAGAATGTTTTTGCCATTTGATTTAAGTGTTTGTATAACATGATCCAGAGTAATCATTTGATTATCAATCCAAGATTTAAAATTTTCTCTGCTAGCAACAGATAATTTTAGTTCTTTGTCATCAACTATACGACCTTCATCAGTATCAACCAACAACATTTTGCCAGGCTGTAAACGACCTTTTTGAATGATGCTTCCAGGATCAATAAACATGGTTCCAACCTCAGATGCACATATCATTAAATCATCATTTGTTAAATAAAATCTACATGGTCTTAGACCATTACGGTCCAAACTAGCACCACAATATCTACCATCAGAAAAGGTGAATAAGGCTGGGCCATCCCAAGGTTCCATTAAACAGGCAGCCCATTGATAAAATGCCCTTTTTTCAGGTTCCATTGAATGATTATTTTGCCAAGCTTCAGGAATCATCATCATAACAGCTTCAGGTAGAGTTAAAACACCATTTATAACCAATAATTCCAAGACATTATCAAAAGCAGCAGAATCAGAACCACCATCTTCTATTATAGGATACAATAAATCCAATTCTTGACCGAATAAATCAGATTTCATTATACCCTCACGAGCTCTCATCCAATTTTTATTACCACGTAAGGTGTTAATTTCACCATTATGAGCACACCATCTCATAGGTTGAGCCCTGTCCCAAGAAGGAAAGGTGTTTGTTGAGAAACGGGAATGAACCAAAGCTAAATGAGTTTTGTAAGAGACATTTCTCAAATCGTAAAAATAATTGTAAACTTGAACAGGAGACAATTGACCTTTGTAAACAATATTTTTGTTTGAAAGTGAACAAATGTAAAACCATTTTTTGACAGTGATTGTATGAGTAGCTTGTTTTCGTAGAATATAAAGCTGACGAGCAAAATAACTATCATCAAAATTATTAATGTTGTTGATTTCAACATCGTTAACATTTTCAAGAGCATTTTGATTTAAGGAAGTGTTGAAATGACTTGTTAAAGTGAGAAAAGGTTGAAAAATGATGGGTTCACGTGATATAGCAGCAGGACCCAAAATAGAATTATCTTTTGGGACTTCACGCCAACCCAAAACCTTCAGATTTAAAGAATCAGCGATTTGTTCAAAGATTTGTTTACTTTCCTCCATGACAGCAGGTTCAGGTTTAAAAAAGACATTGCCAACAGCATATTGACCTTGAGGAGGCAAAACAAAACCTAATCTTTGAGTCTCTTGAACAAAAAAATCATGAGGGATACCTGTCATAACTCCAGCACCATCACCATCCCTTGCATCTGCACCAACAGCACCTCTATGAGTCATATTGCAAAGTATACTTTGTGCATCACTAAGAATTTTGTGAGAGGGAGCACCTTTAATGTGTACAATGAAACCCACACCGCAAGAATCTTTTTCATAATCGGGATCATAAAGAGCTTGTTTAGAAGGAATAGTATCAGCCCATGATGAATTAGAAGAGTTATCAACAATAAAAGAAGACGATGATGATGATGATGATGATGATGATGAATTATTTTGATAAGGGTAAAATTCAGAATCTGAAGAGTTAACGTTCTCTTCTTGAATAACACGATTATTATTATTATTATTATTATTATTATTATTATTATTGTCGTTGTTAATATCGATAATATTATTGTTAGTATTATTATTATTAATTTGTTCAACAATAGATTTCATATTATTATTATTAATTTTTTAAAATTAATTTAAAGAAAAATGTATCACTGTATGTATATATATATATGATTTTTTATACGACTATTAAAAAAAGTTTTTGATTTATAATATTATTGTTAATGAAATAATTGATTTTATGTTATTTATTATACAACAAGAATGAATAATATTATGTAATTATTATATTTATTAAATTTATTTTTTGAAATTTTCTTTCTTATATTTCTTATATTTATTTTTTTGATAAATAATCAATTAATTTATTGAAAGAAAATGAAGAAAAAAACCGTTCAACGCGTTAAAATAATAAAAAAAAAAATTTTTTCTTACAAAAATTAATATTTATAAAATATTTATAATAAATTTGAGATGATGGATGATATAATTATTTATTACATAATAAAAAATATATAGTAGAATGAATACTTGAGCTTTGTAAAAGGACTTAGCCGACTAAAATCGACTTGGTAATCTTTACTATATTCGCGCAGTTCATGTAACTTCGTTGATTTTGACCTTATCACTAAATCAAAAAAAAATAATAATTCAAAAAAATAAAGAATGCGTAAATAAAAAAAAATAATAGAAAACAACAAAATAACTAGATTTACTGATTTTATCTTTTTAAAAAAATATCTAACTCAAAGATCCGACTTCTAGATAGATTTAGATAATACAAATTGCAATAAAATTAATTATTATTATGAGATAAGCTTCGATCATTTCATTGGCCAATGTTCACATGCTAATAATAATTTCATACAATTAACTTTTCTCCCGCAGCATATTGCGCGATTTTTCATCACATGGCTTGTTTATTTTTTTTTTGGTTCACAAAATAAATACTTGATTTTATTAAAAAAAAAATAGTCAATTCTTTTTTCTAAAAAAATTATAGATTATCTCTATTTTATCAACAATAAAAAAAAAATTTTATGATTATCCCATATTAAAATTAATTAAATAAAAGATCTTGAATATTGGCTCCGTTTTTTTCCTTGTTTAATTATATTACGCGCTATGTGAAAAAAAACGAATTCCCTCTTTTTTGTCATGGTGATGGCCGAGATGGATTATATGCATGTGTCGTAGATATACATTATATCTGATATCAATGTTACACAAAGCAGTTGAAATAAACATTTACACATTTTAATTCAGATCAATAATGTCACCATTTAAAGACATTGTTGATTCAGTGACGAATCTTTGGTATTAAAGAAGTCAAAGGATATTTCTCCACTTTTAAAAATATCCAAAATTGGTAGTTTTATGAGATATATTAAATTCATGTGTATATTAAGCCAATTAGAAATATTCGTTTGTTCATTTATTTAAAATTTCAGAAAAAAAGCTTCATTAATTATCATATCTATAAAGATTAGATTTTCCATTTTTGTAAGAAAGTATTTTTAAACTTCATAAAATTAAAATTATATATGAGCTACTTTATTTGTTTTATTCATATGACATTTATTTACTTATCATTATTATCGATAATTGACAACAATGCTAAGATTTTTTATCGGAATACTATAATTGATCACGCGTACCTGATGTATAACACATTGATTATTTATTTATCCCTACTCGTTAATGACAAAAACAATGAAATCGTATTACAGATTTGTATGATACAGTCGAATTTGGTCATTCCGCCTTTTATGTGAGCTAATTTTAATGTCAATTCTGGCCAGAATTATGCTATAAATTTGTTTACAGTCGTAGCATCAGGACAAGTGTGTGTTACTAAATTTTTTAAAAAAATAAATAATAAATTCAATGCACAATATATTCAGTTGTTTTAATGATTCTTTTGTTATCTGCAGCCAAATACCATATATTGGCAATATTATCAAGTATTGGAAGAGATTCACCCAATAATTATGTAAACTCGCATCTAATTCCAAACCAGATATAAAGATCATTCTTGTAATGAAATTTTCAGAAGGGTTATTAAGTTCTCTAATTACTGAATAATGACAGATATCTCTTTTATGAATCCTCCTAAATGAATGTATTTCGGATTAAAAACCTGACAGGCATAAAAAAAACGAATGTCTGGGATGAACTGAAAACTTATTAGGATCAAAAAATCATTGTAAAACCTGGGTTTTTAATTTCAGAACCAAAACAAGATGCAATAATATTAGTCTCATATATGCAGTAAATAACCCTCAAGAAAGGGGAAAACTGGATTATTTTGCTTGTTGAAAAAATTTTAATCATGGGTAGCATAAATTGTAATGGTTCCAATTTTGTAGTTACAACCCAGCATTTAATGGCCAACCTACCTAACATGAAAATAAATTACCCAAAAAAGCCATAGCATAGATATCAAAAATCTAAAACTAAAAAAAGTCAAAAGACTTTGTGAGGAACAGCTTAATAATTTGAAGGTGCACACATACCTACCACCAAACATACTATTGAACTTCAAAATCTCTGCTCAACAATACCTTACAGATGCATCTATAGCAATCAACTCCTTTCATCTCTAAACTTTTTGAGGCAAAGTGAATTAGTTGATGAAGGATACAAAGTTGTGCTATATCCCAAAAACATCATGTGCATGTACTTGGATTTCTTACACCTTTTAATGAAATTGTAATAATTCCCCTTGCATGTCTGTATGTTGATACTTTCACAGCTTCAGAAGATCACCTTCAAGATCCTGGAAATAGAATCAATTCACAAGTAAAAGTTCTTGGGGAATTGTTATTATTATTGAGAAGCAAGGGTGTCTTACCTACTTTTGTTCTTGTAGATGAGGATGCAAAACAAATAGTCACAATACAAGAGGCCTGGACTTGGATGGCAAATATTCAGCTTTGCTTATGGCACATTGAGCAAGCAATTGACTGCAAATTAAAAGAAAAGGAGTATAAATCAAGTCAATATACAGCACAGTGAGAAAATGAAGCCAATGAACAATTAAGTTTTATTGATACCTATGTTCAGAGGAAAACATAAAAGAAGTTTTAAATATGGTCAAAAAACATGCAATATTGCACCCACTTATACCAATCAACAAAGTGATCTTCCTTACCTCAACAGAAATTTATTATCAAAGTGCAAAGGAAAGGATCTTGTTTGCTTTGAACATGTTTGTGGACCAACTGGTATAATGAGATGAGTTGGAATCTCTTTGTATGGGCTTCTTTCCAAAGATGATACCATAACAAGAGCAGAATCACATTGATGTGTTCTTAAATATAATTATAAATATACTTGTAATTATACATGTTATCAAAATTAATTTGGCTTTGACTCAATTCCCAATATCTCAATTTTTAATTGTGTCTAACTCAATTATTTATATGTTTTTCATATGACTCAACTAATTGCATCAAAAAGTCACCTGATTGAGTCAAGTGATCAACCTATTTCTACCACATGTATACTTGTAATAGTCCTTGCTTAGATTACCTAACACAGATTCTGACAAAAGAGTTGATCCTAGATCAAATAAGTGCTTGGCAAAGATTTAACAACAACTTGGCATTCCAATCCTGTGAAGAGCATTTAAAAATGAATGGAAAAGGTGTTAGATAAGGATGTTGACTCTGACTCCAAAGACAAACATTTAACAGATGTCAATCATTGGATTTGTTTATGTATTGCATTCATCAACAATACTTACATGCTGTGTAAACATCTTCTCAAAGAGTGCATAGATGGGAATCCAATATTTTTTCCTCAATACATGACATGATTATCCACTTATTTGGTTGGTACAAGTATTGATCCCACAAACAATCCTTTAGATGAAGAGAGTACAGTGAATGAAGATGGTAGATAGAGTTAAGCCTTCATGCTTCCAATGAATTGATCAAATCCAGAAAGGCTGAACTAGCAGAGGATGAAAAGATGTTTGAGTCATAATACTCAAAACAATCATTTCTACAATGCATATAAGAGACTAAGACAAACCTTGATAATTGAAACAAAGGTTTGTCCAGAAGCTTTGATGGCTAAAACGCAACAGAGAACCTGGAGCCCTCTATGTAATTCAAAACTGCTTTTCAATTAAGTTAGATAAAATTGAGATTTTTATTGCTATTAAAGGAGTTTCATAATAGAATATATATATATGTGAGATTGTTGCAATATAATATTGATGAATAAAATAGATAAAATATTACGAATAAACTTCTTTATGTTGTGTTGTTGCACCTATGTAATTGATGTGATTTTTTATATATAACTAAAGCTCATGTGACTGCAGTTATCACATTTGTCACAACGCGTGATGAATTTGAAATTAATTAATTACTGTTAGGGAAATCTTGCCAAGATCTATGGGATTATATAATTTATAAATAAATTGAGATTCATTGATTTGCATGTACACAGTAGGTGACTTAATAAAATTCATAACTGTGATGCTATAATAATTAGTTAATATGGAAGAATAATTGACATAATTTTATAATTAATAATTCACATCATAACTTGGTTATTAATTAAATGATAACGATATTATAAAAAATGTCACATTTGAAATATTTCAAAATAACAATAATTTTAATAAATAATTTTAATAAATAATTTTAATAAATAAATTTCTTCACATTTTTTTTTTAATAATAAATCATTATGAATCAACCAAAGCAATTTTCTCAACAAATAATTTTTCAGCATTCAACCATACATTTGAATTTGTTCTATTTTGTAATTCCAATAAACTAGGCA
>CAJVPN010001069.1:0-17923 GCA_910592215.1 Entrophospora candida
ATTTGCTTTTTTGCGTGATAAAATCAAAATATGATCAACGAAAATCATTACCAATTATAAGGATGTCCACTATGCTGATTATATAGGAGTCTGACTGTACCAAAACTTCATCCTTTATTTTGATTGGGTAGAAATATGACTATTTTATAGTTAGCGTGCCCTGGATCCTAGTAAAAGGTTACTAATACATTATTTTTTTTATTATCCTTTTTTTATTTTTATTTTTTTAGAATGTCAAGTACAATTAGTGAAGGAATTAATAATGATGTTGTACTTTTACTTTCCACTTTCACCACTCTTTCAATCATTCAAATTTTTGGATAATACCAATAATAATTATCCCACTCTGTTAAATTTACCAATAATCATTCATAATAATACCAATAATAATAATAATAATCCATTAAACTTCAACTTCAAAACATTAGAACTAAATCTGAGATAGGTGAGAGTACTTTATAAGAAATAATGAATTTCGGAAATGCCTGTATTTGTATTTACATATAATGGAATTGGAAAAACTTTGACTGGAACTTTAAAAAATCACAACAGAATCAGACATCCCAATGATAAAAATAAGTTAACCAACTTAAATTTTGATGAAACTTGTAAAGAAAATTTTGTGTGCCATATTAAGTGTTGTAACCCTCAAGTGTTCATATGTTTGTATAAAAAATGGTTGCATGCTCAGATTTACCTAATTTGGGTTGTCCTTACTTAAAAAGAAATGATAAACAGTTATGACAATCATCAAATCATACAGCCCTGTCGTAACTACGAGTTGTGTTCTGTCTACAATATGTCTGCCTGCGCCCTTAGTCACAAGAATATTATTAAAAGTCAAATAATTTACAAATAAACGACAACATAGATAGCAAGTTCGTGATGAGACAATCACTAAAGTACATAATTTTATGAAGAAGGTTCGTAATTCTATTAGGGTTTTTAAATAGATAGATATTTGATGTAGAGATCAAGGTGATCAGTTGGAATCTTCTTATTTGAAGCTAAATAATTTAAACACAAGCAAGTATATTGACAACTCAGTGCCCAAATATATTAATGATTGGTTTAATAAATGTAAGTGTTAATTATTAATATACTAATACGTTGTTGATCGTAACAAACTATTTAACAATAATTAATATTTGCATCAGGAAACATTATTACATTATCATCTAATTGTCCCATAATCGGAGAAACGCGCTTTGCACTCTGGACATGAATAAAAGCAACAGTATTACAACAGTGGCTAATTTAATACTTTATAAATTGGAACAATGTTTTGATGAAAAACTATTATTGCTGTATTAGATTCTTGTATAAAATGTTCAATTTTAATTTTTTTTTAATAAAATACAATCTTTTGAACTAATCAAAAGTCAAAAGTATTGAATCGGAATTTTAAAAAATAAATGAATTAGAAAAATTTGGTCACGTGAATGATATTAATATCAGTTTCACCTACAACTCCAACTAAACCAAATTAAAGCACTTTTTAAAATCCATTTTCAATACAACTTTTTATCAGTTACATCTGACATAAAAGCCTCTCAATAAAGTAGATGATCTATCTGTCCAACTTGCGAAAAAATAAAGTAACATTTTCATTGGTAATACATAATAAATTTGAAGTTAATTCGTGAGAATTATGATTCAAATATTCCTCCATAGAAAACTCCTATGACTTAATTTTGTCTATAAAATTAGAGGCATCCCGAAATCCAACTAAAGGCACAATATCTTTTAATATGTTCTTTAACTCTTCAAGATGATTTTATGCGTTTTCAATTAATTCATTGGAATTTATTTCATCACTCGTATCAGGACGTTGAAGAATTTCATCACTTTTAAGAAAAAGGAAAGTATTGATTTATGTATCAAAAAAAATATTTATTTATTATTATTTACGTTAAAAGAACTTCAAATATTTTTTAGAGATATTATTTTTTCTAATCCTAATAATAAAAATGATTCAAAAAATCGTAATGAACAAGAACTGAACTTTCAGAGATAAAAAAAAACTACTATTAGAATCGTAAAATAAATCGGTACATGTATTATATTTGCTGGCAAATAATTTTAATTCCTGAGGAATAGATTGATAATTTTAAAAGCCTAATCTAAAGCTCCGAACTGAAAGTTTGGATGAATCGGCTTTGAAACAATATGTTCAAATCGAAAACCGAGCTTTGTCTGATTTAGCATATATTAATATACGTATGAATGAATACATATTAAAATTGAGTGTATTAAACATTTGGATGCTATTTAGCAACACCTGAAATGAAATTCATTAAATACATTATTTTAGCACTCCCATCTCATCATGTTCTAGAAAATAGTCATTGAAAAAGCTCGATTAGTTTCCAAGTTAGTTGCATTTTCAAGAATTATCGATTAGCATATATACTCTCATATACTATTTTAAGACCGAAGGTGTTATAACATACATTTAACATAATAATATAATAACACTATTACTATTCTTAAAAAAATCTTTGAGATGGGTGTCAATGAAAACAATACCTTCAACCTTCCTAAAATAAGCTATCTTCGTTTGAAATAACTTTACATTGTTTGTTTAATACATGGAGGTTGTTTACTTTTTAAAGATGGGGTATTGATGAATTTTACAGTGTTACATATGCAATGTCCATTCATTGACTGTTAAATTTTACTTTATTATTATTATGATAATTCAAAAAAAAAAATTTAAAAAACAAAGAATAATGATCATGATAATGACAATGACAATAATAATAATAATAATAATAATAATAATAATAATAATATATTAATATGAATAAATGTGAATAAATATGTGTGTCTCTTTAGATTGCAAGAGAACCCATTGGATCCCAAGCAGGCAACACGATGGGTTTTTTACTCAAAATATCAACCAATTCTTTAGTAGCATCTAACTTTTCCAAGACAATTTGATAAACCCATTCACTAAACCAATCATCTGACATGACAAAATAACCTTTATCGCCTCTTTCACTGCCCCATGAATTTTCTACTCTCCATCTCACTGGTTTGTTGTTTTCTAAATGAACCCCTGTATTATGTATATGATCATAATTTGATTAATTAAAATGCAACATAATATATATATATATATCTTATGTACATTTATAAATTATACGTACCGGTGAATACCATAGCGTGTGTCATAGCACTTTGACCATATTTTAATCTGTCACCTTTGCTCATTTCAAACTTTACATCAAATCCCAATTCATAATCAATTATATTGTTATCCAAAATACCCAATGTACTATTACTAAATTTACCAACATCTGAACCAAACCAAACAGGTTTTCCTTTTTTCAAAGTTTTTATTGTTAAACTTTTCATTAAATCAACTGGGATATTAACATATTTAATTGATGATCCTGATTGAATATTACCCAAATAGTCGATTGTGTAAAGTTCATAATATGCATTACGTGGGTCATTTATTAACGAAAATGATTCTGTTGCCTAGGAAAACAAAACCGCATTGCGTGTGAGCGAATGTTAATGAATATTTATATGATTAGATAGCAACCAAATTTTTTACTCTGATAAATTTTTTTTATGATCTTTATAATTTACCTTATATCCAATAAATTCTTTGTAAAATTTCTGAGGTGTCAAATTTTTATATTCATAAAATTTACCATATTTATCATGAAAAGACCAGGTAAACTCTTTGGGAGGTTCACCGAGTGAGATGGCCATAATTCTGTAAATTTCTTCCATCATACCAATTTTTGCTTTTCTTAATTGCACCTCAGAGTTACCAGCTTCATGCAATCCGCGTAATTTATATGCAAATTCTCTTAATTTAGTTGTAACTATCCAATTTAAATGTGAAGATGATGATGAACTAAAACTTTCTGGAAAAACCTAATAATATACATAACATATATGAAAGAGAAAGAGAGATATTAATATTAACAATTAAAATTACTACCACTATAATTAGTAGTAGTATTATTATTATTATTATTATTATTATTAACTTACAGATTTTGGCACAACACCGTATTTTTCCAAAAGATTAATAATCATATCCCATTGTCCACCATCACTAACAGGGTCTTGAATCAGATACTGAACTAATCTCGAATCAACATCTTCACCTGCAAGGGAGATAATATTCTCAAGGAAATCTAAAAATATAAATTATCAAGTCATTACTAACACACAAATATACTGGAAGAAAGTATACTTGTAACAAATATCACACTTACAATTAGCTTTTTCAAACTTGTCATAAAAAAATAAATATGATTGTGACAGTTCAAACTCCTCCAATTTATATCTGGAATATAAATATTAAAAATATATTATTATTAAACATATTATTATGATTAGGGGAGATTTTTCTAGAAACCTACTTCTTCATAAGAATTAAGCGCAAAACATTGGTAGCAGCAAACAACCAGCAACGTCCCGAAGATTTTTGATTGGTGGCTTTACCTTCCAATTCAATTTTATCTGAAAAGGCATGAATATTATCAATTGTAGCCTGAATTTAAAAAAAAGTTATTTATGATATATTTAATTAAATAAAGATAAAAACATATAGTCTAGAAATCTCGTAAGTTTTATCATTACTTTTCGATTTGTCAAAACTTCAACCATATCGTCACGAGAAATAGAATTCATGGCCAATTTATTCTTCGGTTCAGCTAGAAACTTATTACTAAAAATTCATTATAAATTTTTTTTCAATAAATTATTCGATTTCACATTTTATTACATGTTGTTTTATATAAAACTTACGAAAATTTATCAAGGAGATCTTTATCGATTGAAGGTTTAGAACTTTCACCTTCATATTCTTTATTATCATTATCCAAATAATTTCTTTCAATAAATTTATTATTTTTTTCTTCGATCTCTTGAATACAACGGAGCTTGTTGGCAGCGGTGGTTGATTGTGCTTGTCCCATTTTGTTTAAAATTTTTATAAAAAATAAAAAGTTCGGAATTTTTCATCCTGTACTTTATTATTATTATTATTATTTATATATTAATATATAAATATAAATATTTACTTTTATTTTAAACCCCCTCCATCTCTTTCAAAACAGGAAAGATCTTCAATATTTATTATACAATCAATTTCTCAATAAAATAAATTGATGGGCTATCTGATATGTCTGATGAAATTAAAGTAGCATTGTCAAAATTTGTAGAACTTGATAGACCAAAACGTAAAAATTAGTAAGTTTGTATATTTTATATAATTATTATATCATAAATAAATAAATAAATAAAATATAATTTATATATAGTTTACAGTGTTTAATAGAAGAATGTAGTTCATATGATATATTTGTTTTACAGCAAGCACTATTTGACAAAGGATATGGAGGATTTGATCTTATTGGAGCTTTACCGATTGAAATATCCATAAAAATTTTTGAGCAACTCACAGCAAAGGATCTATGTGCATGTGGTGAAGTTAGTAAAAAATGGAGGAGTGTCACACAGGATTCGAGTATATGGAAAAAGAAATGTCTAGAGATGTATTATGGAGATGAGCGACGATTGTACGTTAGCAAGGGAAAATTGCTGGAGAAATATGGTTGGGGAAAAGTTTATCAACAGTTATATAGAATTGAAAATAATTTGAGGAATGGACGTGCCAAATCATTTAGATTGTTAAAGGGACACAGAGAACGTATCAACGATGCTAAATTAAAAGAAAATATTTTGGTTACAGGGTCAGCTGATAGAACCGTTAGAATTTGGAATGTTGAGGCAGGTGAATGTGTTAATGCTTTGTCAGGAAATTCATTTAGTTCGGTTGATTTCTTGCTAGATGAGAAAATCTTGGCAGCTTCTACATTCTTCAGGTTATTTGTTTTTATTTATTTTATTATTTTGTGAATTACATAATCGTCCAATCTCTCTCTCTTACAAAAACTCTCGTAGCAGATCCTCATTCGTATGGAATATGGAGACAGGGGAATTATTAAGGGAATTAAGAGGACATGTTACAGCGGTTAGGTGTATAAGTATATCAAAAAATTATGTTGCATCTTGTGCATTTGATGGTAGTTTAATAGTGTGGAATTGGCGAACTGGTGACAAGATTATAACCATACCAGCTGATGTATGTATATATGAGAGTGTGGGTGTATAAATGCATATATGAATATTTATATTTACATATTTGTATATATTTATAGGCAATGTCAGTGATGATAATGGATGATAATATGATATTATGTTTAACTAGCATCAATATCAAGATGTTTAAGCTTCCAGATGGGAATTGTGTCTATTCTATGTTGTTTGAGGATGGGTTTCTAGGTTGGACATATATTCTAAATAATATTTATATGAAAAATATACAACCAAAAGATTTCGAAACATTTACATCCAATTACAATAACAATAATTATAGTAGTAGTAGTAATTATAGTAATGGTCGTGGTGGTGGTGGTGATGTTAGCGGTATTAGGAATTGTAGCGAGAATGGTGGTGGTAGTAGTAGTAATAGTGACGACAATAACAATAACAATGATACTAATGCCATCACCGATAACAATACAATATATTTATTAAGAAATTTGTCAAAGATAGCAAGAGTATTTGATTTTAATTCACGTAAAGGATTAATGGTGTGCGAGTATAGTAGAACAACATCGGCCAGTTCCTTGGGAATATTTTTATTGGACACAACAAAACCATCAACATCATCACCATTAACACCATTTTCATTAACATTACAATCAAAATCAAAATCAATCGAGTATCCTAAATCGCAAGATACAATTGATATAGACAAAGAAATTGTTAGAACACTAAACATTGATGATCATCAAGTAATAATTGGTTATTTAAGCGGTAAAATTGGTATTTTGGGATTTGACGATTACAATTACGACCATTAATGGTTCATTTACAGTGTAATCTATGTATTAATATTTATGTGCTATAAGTAAAAATTATAAATTAATTGATGTATTAATAGTTTTCGCAGACTTTGGAAACAGCAATTGAAACTTTAATTATTTAAATTGGGACTTTATTTAGAATATCAGAATATAAAAATTAGCTAAAAGATATATTTAATATTATGAAAAATCTCGATATATCAATTTCAGCACTGGCCAGGTTCCACTTAATTGAATTATCTCATCGGTGAAGATTAATTCCCCACATTACCTTGAACATTTCATCAAATAGATTCTTAGTTCGAGAGGATGAACAGACAAATTACAAATAACATGGGGGCTTTCCAATAGAAAAGGACCATAATGTGAAAAAAGCAGTTTTGAGCTAACGCTATCACTATATACTATCATAATATTTTTAGATTAGAAACCATAAATTCCTTTAGATTATGGTCTTTTTTTGTTGAAAAACCCTCATGCAATAATGTGACAGTCAAAATAAATACAATTGTGGAGAATATTAATATCATGCCTCCACACATAATTAATTACATAATTTTTAATCTGTGTGTAACGATGAGACTATTTTTTAAAAAGAAAAATTTTTTTTCAATATCAATTATTATTATTTTCTTTTCCCCTAAGAAAAATTAAAAAGGTGAGAGATTTTTATATTTATTTTTTTTAAAAAATATAAATGATGAGATTTATAGAGTCAAGCACTGATTAAATTTAATTGACGATAAAAATTTAAATAATTGTCTGATACATAAATTAATTGATTGATATGTTTTTTTTTAAAAAATAATATATTAATTATCTTATTTATTAATATTATTTTTAATAGGTAGTGAGTGAGTGAGTGAATGGTAATTTCGAATCCGAATCAATTCATATTTTAAAAAAAGAATTCCTTTTATATAATGAAATTGAGTACTAGTATAACTGCTTTATAATAACATTTTTGTTCAAGAATAAATTCTTTTCAACCATGATTTTTAATAGTAACATATAAATATATAATAAATAAACAAAGAAGAATGTCCAAATTATAATCTTATTAAAGGGGATTGATTATCCATATTTGTAATTTATTCATACGAGAATTCCTTAAAGTTTTCTTGGTAAACTTGATGTATTTTTTTCCGATCAATTTGGTCGGAGATCATCGAATAAAACAGCTAAAAATGGACAAATTCATTCACTTTCATGAAATTTTTCGGGTGACAAAATATCGTAGTCACACATTAATCCTTTTTTTTTTTTTTTTTTAAGAAAGCTCCACTTATCCATATTTATATTTAACGTTTATATAAATAGTTGAATTAGATAAAATCTTTTTTTTAAAAAAAAAATTTTTAAAATTTAACGTCTTTTTTAAAGTTCTATTTACGACCAAACAACAATAATAAATGGCAACGATTACTGATTTCGCAGATGTTGATGGCTGGATTCAACATCTGATGCAATGTAAACAATTACAAGAAGCTGATGTAAAAAGACTATGTGATAAGGTATTTATTAACGAAAAATTTTTTTATTGTCACCAGTTTAATGAGGAGTCTGGCTGGAGTCTATTTATTTAATTAATGTTATTTAATAAGATATGTTGTGTTGTTTTTTGTTAATAAGAAAATAAACTGGAAATAATAATTACATGATAAAATAAATGCAATATTATGCTAAAGTTTTTAAATATTATATTTTAAACCATATTACTACTGGTAATAATATTATTGTTAAAATAATAATAATATTAACAACAATAAACAACAAACAACAACGACAAAACAACGACAATAATGATTTATTTTACAATTTACTGATACATATATACATATATAGGCCCGGGAAATCCTTATGGAAGAATCGAATGTTCAACCAGTCAGATGTCCAGTAACTGTTTGTGGCGATATCCATGGACAGTTTCATGATCTAATGGAGTTATTCCGTATTGGTGGAAATTCGCCGGATACCAATTATCTCTTTATGGGTGATTATGTAGACCGTGGCTATTATTCTGTTGAGACTGTCACTCTACTTGTTGCTCTAAAAGTCAGATATCGGGATCGTGTCACTATTTTACGAGGAAATCATGAATCGAGACAAATCACTCAAGTATATGGTTTCTATGATGAATGTTTAAGAAAATATGGTAATGCTAATGTATGGAAGTTCTTTACCGATCTATTTGATTATTTGCCTTTGACTGCACTGATCGATGAACAGGTTTGTAATGAATATTTATTAACGATTTATAAATTATAAATATAATATTTAATAACCTGTAATAATTAATAACTTATAATAATCAATTGTTATTATTATTATTAATTATGATAGATCTTTTGTCTTCATGGTGGTTTATCTCCATCTATTGATACTTTGGATCACATCAGATCTTTGGATAGAATTCAAGAAGTTCCTCACGAAGGTCCAATGTGTGATTTATTATGGTCTGATCCAGATGATCGTTGCGGTTGGGGAATTTCTCCCAGAGGTGCTGGCTATACTTTTGGACAAGATATATCAGAAGCATTTAATCATAACAATGGTTTAACATTAATTGCTAGAGCTCATCAATTGGTCATGGAGGTTAGTTACTATTATTAATATTAAATCATATGTGTTGTCATACTTCTATATAATTATAATTAATTAATTAATCATTATTATTATCAAACAAATTTAAATATATTAGGGATACAATTGGTCACAGGATAAAAATGTGGTCACAATTTTTAGTGCTCCAAATTATTGTTATCGTTGTGGTAATCAAGCTGCAATCATGGAAATAGATGAACATTTGAAATATACATTGTAAGTTTATTATTATTATTATTATTATATTATTATTATTATTATCATCATCAATCATCTTTGGAAAAATAAAATAAATTTATAAATTCTTTTCCTCAATTTTTAGTTTGCAATTTGATCCTGCACCAAGAAAAGGAGAACCACATATAACCCGTAGAACACCAGATTACTTTTTGTAAACTAGATATTAGATTATTATTATTATTATTACCACTGACACTATTACTAATATTACCACCATTATCACACCATCAATGATAATTCATTTTCTTTCATAATCATAAATTAATCATCTAAAATTAATTAATAACTTTTTAATCAATTAATTAAATATAATGTAAACATCGTTGATCGATTTTGGAAAACAAAAATTCTTTTATATATTTGTAATTTTTTTTGACATTTTATGTAAAAATTATTTAAAAATTTTTTTTTTTTTAAAAAAAACACTCCTGAACTTTTTGAATTTGATTTTAAACATTAACATTATTTAACATTACATAATAGATCAATACGCATTCTTCCAATAATAAAATTTTTATACATGGATGTCCACCAGCAAAAAAAGGTTTGAGACTATTAAGTTGTTCTGTGAACCAATTGGTTACACATGTTTTTGATATGCAAAGTAAATATCTCAGGTAAACGTGGTGTAAATTTTTCACCAACTATAGTCCTTATGATTATAGATGGGTGTCTAAAATATAAATTAATTTAGACATTTAGACAATCATGGTCTCAATTGTCTAAAATGCTGAAATTGAATTTTTTATTGGATAATTTACTGAACTTTGTGGATATTGTGTATATGCACGTGACTTTTAGTTGTATTTAAAGCAAATCATTACTACTTGTATTAATTTAGACATTTAGACATTTTTGTCTAAATACTATTTTGACTTTAGACAACCCCAAAAACAATTTAGACGCTCATCTATACTTATGATATAGACATTAATAGTAATTAATTCATCACCCGTAATTAATTTCATAATTACGTTTTTAAAGAGTGAAAGTGATAATTAATTACGTTAATTACAAATTACGTATTTACCGTAATTAGGTAATCCCATGTATATATGTAATCATGCAATAATTTTAATCTATATGACAGAGAACTGATTGGGCAAAAACCCATCCAGCCCCCTACCCAAAATTATAAATTGGGTAGTATCAGAGAAACAGAGAATTTAGGAAAATGATTATACAAAACGAACACTATTTTACAACTTTCCTCTTAACATCAGAACCCAAATGCAATTTCAGGGCACCAACCCTGCTCTGAATTGCAAACTCCTGAGCTTGAAACAAGCTTCAGATTCTCTTAATATTCCTCCAGAGTTGTGACTTGTTCACAGAGCCAGCCTTACCCTAGAGTAGGATTGCTGCAGGAAACTTTTTGGATAGCGTGCCAGCAGCCTTCTCTGGTGAGGGAAGATTAGTGAAAACATCCTTGACGATTGATGTAGTCTTGATAAATTCCAAAGCCACACATACCCTTGGAATTCTGTTGCATCATTGTGTCATTGATCAATCAGGTCAGATTAGCCTTGTGAACATGAGGAATGCGTGAGAATGACTACTTGCTAGCTTCCGATGATCATAAACATTGCATATTCGAATTTGTTTCTTTTTCAACAGTGAGTGTGCTGCCTTGACATCTTGTAATTATATATTATAATAATAATAATATTGATTATGAAAAGCAAAATACTAATTGTTTACCATCTTGATGAGAATATTATAATTATCCAGCAAGATCTGCTCCATGTTTTGATTTCAATACATTTACAAAATAACAAAAAGCAATTAAAAAAATTGTGTACTAATAAAACACATAGCTATATATACCAAACAACAATATTCACATTTCCTCATCTTGACATCTTGTAAAGAATGAATTGTTTTTCTTAAAAAAAAAATAATTCGCACGTCATAGAGATCAACAGGAAGTTTTAATAGTCACAACAACAGTATTATTGTTATTTATTATCATTTATTTGGGTCTGGGACACTTTACTGACAACACACGGGGTTACATTTAATCTCTACATAATCAAACAAACTAACAAAATGCTAAAATATCACGTCGCGTGTTGTTGGTAAAGTGTCTTGTTGGTAAAGTGGGTGTCGGTAAAGTGTCTGGGTCCGATTTATTTATTATATTATTATCAAAATTGTGATTGACAAGAATTACACTTTTTTTTTTTAATCTTACGCAATGTGATATGCTATATATACTGCATACACGACATGGAGTAAAGACTAGTGCCGTAATCCAAAAAAGGAAAAATTATGGTTGCAAAAGTGGTCGCAAAGGTAATTGCAACCACTTTTTATATGCCATAAATACAATTACTACCATCATCATAATTTACGGCACTAGTCTTTAACATGGGGAACTAATATTATTTACATTTTATCAGGAAAATAGTATATGTCAAATATGCCAAAGATAAAAACCGAATATCCAACAAAGTTTTCAGGAGAGGAGTTAAATGGAAAAGAGAAAAGGTTGTTCAGAGCTTCTGGAAGATATTTTGAAAATCAAAAACCAAAAAAATGGACAATCACTACATTTTTAGATTATATTAACAAAAGGCAGTCTCATAAATTTCCTTTAAACCTTAAGAAGGAAATGTTCATAATGTGGTTAGGAAAAAAGCTAGAAGATAAAATTATTAGCAGTAAATGATATATACGTCTGTTAAGTGAGACAAGGGTGAGAATATCTTCTATTTTTTTTATGATTCATGGTAATGATGATAAAAAAGGGTTGATATTATGGACATGCAAGATCAGGTTGATTTTGTTCATTATTAATATTGCTCAACACTTACTGTAATCTTGGATTTTGTGATAGTACAAAGGCATATTATCTCACTTGCAGGAAATTCTTCAGTTGGGTGAATCTTGTCAATTTCTCCACTAAGGGCTGCAGCTACCACTTGATCATTTAGATGCTTGCAAGCTACCTTTTGTCCTTTTTGGAAATCAAAATTGACAAACTTATGATTTTCCCTACTGAGATCTCAGATTTGCAATGGTATTATACCTATTGCTTCACAACAATCAATGAAGATATGGAGATAACATCAAACTGAACCATGATCTTAATAAAAATAGCCAATTTTTTATTTTATGGATTAGCATTAATCGTGCATATATATATAATTTTTATTTCTTATAGAAAATAATAGAAGATGTTCCTCCAACAGACAGGGTAAAAAATACAATATAAATTTCCCGGACTTTCCGGAAAACTTTAGAGAATTCTGATAAAATTTTTGTTCTTCCGGTAATTTAACCGGTCACACTTACCACAAAAAAAAATTTATTCATGACTTTAAATCAATATTTTAGAAAAACTGACGCAAATGAATCTTCTGATAGAAATGTTAATGAAATGTATGTTATAGATGCTTAAAATTTTTAATTGCTACAGTATTAACAATAACATTTTTTACAGAATTAATAATGAAATGTTACTTGAAGAAACAGAAGAAAACATCCAATATAATGAAGTACCATTATCTTCTTCAAACTGAATTCAAACGGTTTAAATATTAAATCATTTAAAGAAAATATCTATTTTTCATTAAAAAAATTTTCTTCAATAAAAAAAATCCGACATTTTTTAAAACTTTCTGACAAAAATTTTTGTAAACCGGAATATTTGCCTGAAGAATTTTGATCCTATTTTTTACCCTGCTAACAGATAGGGTTTGTATTCACGGATACTGTAAGGAGGTCATACAAGGTCACACACTATTAAAATCAAGTGTTTTTTTGCTGATTTATTAGTGTGTAACCCCCTTAACGGTATTCATGGTATCTGTGAATACAAACCCTACCAACAGACTCATTAATAAGAGTTGGAAAGCCAATTGACTATTATATAAAATTTGGTGGTATGTATTTGTGCTTTTTTAAATCATCAATAAATAATCTTATGATTTGTTTATTTATAGATTATGTTTATGAGGAATTACCAAACAAAATAAAAACTGCTATATACATGGAAATAATCAAAGATATTTCTGAATATGATGAGAATGGATACATTTATATATATAAAGATGTTTATTAATTTATTACTGTTATTTTTAATTTATTATTTATTTAAACTACATGTAATTTATCTACAGTTTCCAATATGAAAAATGAACCAGAAGAAAATTATTTCAAAATTGGTAGAACCAAAGATATCAGTGTCAGAATTACACAATGGGAAAAAAAATGCAACTATAAAGCAGACCTTGTAAAGATTTTTCCAGATGGAAAAATGTGTAAATACATGCATAGGGCTGAAAGACTCATTCATCTCGAGTTAAGTGGCTGTAAAATAAGCTTACCACAGTGTTCTACTTGCAAGGAAAAACACCAAGAGTAGTTCAAATCAAACAAGGATGATGTCTGCAAAATTGCTTTCAAATGGACTAGTTATATAGAAGAAGTGTATGGTCTTTAGTATTTTAAATGTAGTCTGGTGTAAATTTCTAAATAATAGTTTATTAGATAAAATTTTAATCATTCATTTGTTTGATTTTAATTGATCAATTACTATCACCATAAAAATAGGGTTTCATTGATTGAAATGTTTATTGTTTATATCTATCATTCATATGACCACAATAAAACATTAAGTTCTTTCTATTCTGACATCTTAGATAAAGTACTTACAATCTTATCAATCTTAACTGTTTAAGGATTTCATGTCAATAAACAATGATTTTTGCTTGAAGATATCCATGAAATTGAACCATTTTCTATACAGTTGTTTTGTTTTTTTTTCAAATTGATTATCATTTTAAAGCAATACACCATTATTATACAAACAATTTAAAATGATTTGTTGTTTCGAAGCAACACAGTTAAAAATAACTATTGATATTGCACTCAGTTCGCCTCTTCTCCAAACAACTTGTTTTGTTTTTTTCATGTTGATTATCATTTTAAAGTGACACACCATTATTATTATTATACAAATAATTTAAAATGATTTGTTTTTTTTTTTCGAATTGAGACATATGGAAGCAACACAATTAAAAATAACCATTGCTATCACTATGTTGCATTCAATTCTCCAAACAACTATTTGTTGATTTCTTTTTCAAATTTAAAAGGATTTATTTTTTCGAATTGAGACATGTGGAAGGAACACAATTAACAATAACTATTTCTTTTACTATTATTTTTACTGTGAAAATGATCAAGAGATATGGAAGTGAGATTGTTAACAATGATCCACCACTATAAAATGAATGATACATTCAATTCGCCTCTTTTCCAAACAATTTATTTTTGAATAAAAATGATTTATTTTTGAATAAAAATGATTTATTTTTTTCAAACTCATTTAAAGAAATGTAGAAACTATTATGGATACATTGTTCGTTTCAATACTATCTATCAAATTATAGAAATGTCATATTGACTATACCGAGGATGATGCATGTGTAATCTATAAAAAGTTTGCGTAATAAACTGGTTTCGCTAAACCGAACCGAACCGAACCGAACCGCCCCATTCCTATGGCTCACACACAATGTAAGTGTAATATATTTTTATGATATATAAAATTGAAAATACATATCTTATTTAATTATTAGTCCAACTAATTGAAAGCTCCTTTTTAGCTGGAGAAGCTGACAAAACCAGACGATATACAGGAGACTGTTGCAAGTGATGGTCCCCAAAAAAATAATGCATGAATGGCTTCGAGCTTAATACTGTCAATGATAGCAATGAAGCCATTAATTTAAAAAAAATCTCAATGGAGTATGTCACCACTGTAAGCATTACGCATTCAGAAAGACGGTCGTTTAATTCATATCATTTATCCATTGCTTGGTTCAACTAGTGATCGACTTTTCATCTTGTTTTATAGGGTCGAATCCTTTCTAAAACCATTACCAGGTATCAGTTCACCAAATACATCTGAACACCAATGTTGGGCAGAATTTGCACATTGCTTCTTTCGAAGGCATTACAATATTTTGTAAATTTAGATTGGAGGATATAAGTGTTGAGTTCAATAGAAAATTTTTAATATTACATTGTGTTGATCTTATTGAATTTTTTAGTCTGGAGATCCCAGTTCATGCTTCAAAATATCGAAAGAACTTTGGATAAATCACGCTCTTGAAAAAGTCGTTGACAGGAAGTAAGAGTTATATGTGGGCGAGCAAGCTGGTTCTCCAACCAATAATCCTGATGTTACAAAATGTGCTACCAACTGGTTTAAATTATATAAAGAATTACGGGCTGAGGATATTACAAGCATTGAAACTAGTAGATATCAATTATAATGATCGTTTGTATTTATTTGGTTACTTATATGAAATAAAATGATGATAATGTGGAAAGTCGGTGGCGTTTATATTTATGAAGAATTTGGTAGTTGGAATTATAAAACTTCTTAAGATCTTTTATTTTGTCATAGCAATGGTTCTGATCATTAACAAAAATACATGACAATTCCCATTTTAAGTTGACATTATCTGCTAGATGAATGTTGTTTATTCCTACAAAAAATAATTACCCAATCTTCTTCAAGCAAACTTTCATCACTATGATTTTCTAATTGATTTTCTTGATTTGTTTCATCTCTCCAACGAGCAATAATTACATTACATTGATTTCTTTGGTATTTTTTTCTTTTTCAATGGTTCTATTCTCCATTTTTTTGGTTGGCTAATTGCTCTCCAGCAGGACCTTTTTTCAATAGAAATTCAGGTTATTGATAAGATCAAACCAATTCCAAATTAAATGGTGCGCAAATCAGCTAATCAATAATATAATCAAATTAAATTTTTCAATAAATTGGCAGTTTATTATTATAGAAGTTTAAATTATAACGATTTATTAATTAGCAATTATTATTATGTTCATATTCATGATCTTTTGTTTCTTTTTTTGGCTTGTGATGAAGAAAGCTTGTTTTGTCCAATATGATCTTTCGTTATTATTGTCAACTAAGATGTAATTACCACACTTTTTTGATTTCGTATGTTTTGACCCATGATACTAGTCCATTAGACCATTGGTGTAATGCTTTAACCATATTTAGTATTTTATTAATGGCAATGGACCAGACCAAAACTTGTTGGTCTCACCATTTCAGCATTTCGGACTCAATGTACATTGACTGGTAATTCAAAGCTAGCTCCATCTTCTTCTCTTCATGGGTTTTCCTTGTTTAAATTTAAAACAACATTAGTTTTACTCACAAAGAACAATTGATTCGCAAAGAATAACACGTTTTTATTCAAAACGCACATTGGTTTTTCTCTCCAACTACTAGAGAACAACATGTTCTTCTTTATTTAAATTTAAAACACCCATTAATTTTTCTCTCTAACTCACGGAGAACAACATAATCTTTATTTCAAATATAAACCATGTTTGGTTCTTGCTTAAAAATAATAACCACAACATAATGAATGAGGAGTATTTATGTGTATTTTAGATTTGCACTTACTAAGAATGGCGTTTTTATTTACGCGCTTGTACGTGTTAAAAATTCAACCGATTAAATTTATCTCGTGAATTATCACTAGTTTTTAGTGATATGAAAATTGAGATAAATTTTGAATCACAGTGAGAATGTTGGTAATAAAGGTCACAATAATGTGATGAGAATTCTATGGTCAAGGATGTAGCAAACTCAACAAGTTTGGGTTACTTGAATTCATGAAAAAAAAAATATATATTTCGAAGAAAAAATCAAATTTAGTTGCTGATACTTTAATGATGATTAGAACAAAGAAATTCCAACTGATTAATTGAATTCGTTAGATAACACCAGCCGAGAAGATAACAGAATATGCAAAGAAAAGATTTACACACGAATACTTCAAAAATTTCATTCTGAGAGCAAAACAAAGGCTTTATTATTATAGGAATTGGTGTTTTTATGTAATAAATGCCATAGGATTATATTGAAGTGATGTAGTTATTATATATCATCAATCAATTTCTTTTTAATCAATCAACCAAATATTTTGATCAATTGGAATTTCTATTAACTGAGTTTAAAAACAAGTGCACCCAGTTAGTTTGTATGATGATGGTTCTTGCATTGTAAAAATATGATTATTTCTTTTGTAAAACTTGCTGATAAAATTATTTTTTTAATACAATAATAACATTTTTCTAGTACAAAGGAAAATCATAAAAGGTCAAAATGGCTTGCTTTT
>CAJVPN010001070.1:0-17905 GCA_910592215.1 Entrophospora candida
AAACAAAAAGTTAATGTGTAACTTTTACTTACTATTTTTCCTATTTAAATTCTTGTCTATCTTGAGAATCATTACCTTGTAACTCTGACGGTAGGGAGAGATTCAGTATGGTATAACTCTTGCAGATCGTATTGTATGGTATGGTATGATGAGTATAGGGACATTAAGTATGGTATAACTCTTGCAAAATGTATGGTATGGTATTGTATAAGTGTAATAAAATGGTTGTATACCAATGCTTAAATCTAACATACTTCCCTTCACACCCATCAAAAAAGGATTTAGAATAAAATTTTGTGTGACTTGGTACAGAAAAATATGGGCCATACCATACATTCTGCAAGTGTTATACCATACTGAATCTCTCCCTACTGGTTTTTTAATAGGCAGTATTGATAAAAAATATTGATTTACTTAAGAAAAAATACTGAATTACTGATTGAGACTAATAAAATTGTAAAAAAATTAGATTCAAATTATACTAAATTATCAAATAAATTAGAGGAATTAAAAAAAAGACTCACAAGTTCTTAAAGAAAATGACAATCATTGGTATAAGGTGAACTCATTTATATATATATATTTTTCATAATTGGTATTGATTTTATAAAGATTTAAAACATTTGAATAAATATAGGAAGTTTGGAAGTCTGCTACTAGAAAACTCTTGGAAAATGGATATATTTATCCAAATGAAACTTTAAATATTATTCCATTAGTATTATAATGAGTAATATGATTCAAAAAAAAAAGAGATCAACAGCACCCAGCAATTCAAAAAGTTATGGAGAAATATTTTGCTAAAATATGTAATTACTATGATCAATATATTTATTGCTCATTGTGGAACAAAGGAGTACAGAGATATGGCTAGATTTGTGCAAAATAGGAAAAAAATAAAGATATGGCTTTAACCAAGTAAGCCTTTAACATCTTTACTATTTGTTAGATCAAAGTTAGTGATTTTGTTTGTTAATGACCAAATTAATTCATTATGGAATCAAAATATTAAAAATTTTACAAAATGCTCTACCTAAATCATATGTATCCACCAAGTCCAACTTCTTAAATCATATTCAATTTATTTTAATGCATCATCATACCTTCTGATCTTTTTATGGTGCACTTTGCTTTCACAAAATAAAATTTGATAATTATGCTGGCAAGCAACAAGCTCTTTCTAAATGTGTCAATGGATCATTGGTAAACCACAATACTGGCATTATTCTGATGTAGTTTTGACTTACAGATCTAGTGGATTCTCCTCTTTTTTCTCCAGGTTATGCTTCATGACCAAAAAACAGTTATACCAAGAGTTGAAAAGAAGATGTACCACTCAATTGGTAAATGAATTTAAATCAAGCCAAGTATGTTAAATAATTCTTATATCTGGTTTTAATGCAATATGTCTCACTTGCCTTTATATTTGCAGATTTGCTCAAAGTGTAAAAATCCTTTCCAAAAACATACTCATTAAAGGTATGCAGAGTTTGCAGTAATGGAATGGAATAAACCTAATCCGATCCAATTAAAATATTTTTTCTTTATCAATCTATTTTTCCTTAGTAGTCGTAAATAGTAATTGACAATTTTTTCCTTTTCTTTTCTTAGTCATAGTACTAATAATCATCATAGTGGTAATATAGATTATAAATATAATTATTGTAATTTATATTATTTTGTTAAAGGAAATATGACCTAGTTAAAATCCATTAACAATAACAACAATATAGAATTTGTTGCATCAAGCTGTGAATTAATATTTTGTATTTTATAAACGAATAAAATGAGTAATTCGAATAAAACGAATAAAGCGAATAATTCGAATAAAACGAATAATTCGAATAAAATAAAATAACTCGAATTAATATTAAGATTGGGTTTATTACGAATAATTCGAATAATGAGAATGCATAACAAAATTCATCACTAAAAATAATTTCATTTCATTCATTTGTCCAATTTTTTAATCATCCTAACAAAAGAAAATCGTTTAAATCTCTGTTTGCGTGGATAATATGCAGGGCTAACTTAAAAGGATTCAACGATAGCTTTTCTTCTAAATTTCGTTATTTGATAATTCATCAATATTTTCAGCTATTTTTGTATACGACGTCATTTCTTTCCTCGTTCAATTATAACGTTTCTGTTATAATTTTCAAGTTTGCTATTTTTGCTCAAGCCAGAAATCATTCCTGATCTGCATGATATGTCACAAGACTGATAGTTACTATTATGCTAAAAAATTGTGCATAGAAAGAATGAATTGTACAATTGAATGTTTTGCATTATTAAATTACTCAATTGGTAATTTTTATTTATAGCAGTAATTGAATGAATGTAATTATACAAATGTTACTCCCCCCTTTCAATTCGATAAAAGAAATGAGCGAATAAAGAAATTAATCAAAGAATCGATTCTTTAAACAAATTATTATTAACAAGAGAAAAGATAATATCAGATTCACTTGTTTATTAATGTCAACTAATATATATATATATATATATATTGCTAATTTTTTTTTCAATTCAAATTGTTCATTAATAAATAATAAATTTAAATTTAAATAAAATTGTTTGAGGTGAGAAAATATAGAAAGGAAGTATATATAGTCATCATCATGTGAATTTTCACATGATTTTGAAATTGAGCAAATTTTCTTGATTATTATTATCATCAAACTTCATCTTTAACATTATCTTCATTATTGTCATCACCCTCAGTACCATCACCATGATGACTACCTTTACTTCTAGATCTTGATGACAATCTTTTATTAACAGCAACATCACCATCGTCGTCATGATTATCATGTTTTTCTTTTGATTTTTCCGGACCTGATGATGAATCTCTACTTGTTGGTTTTGGTGTTGTAGATCGACCTCTTCTTGGTGATAAATAATCAATTGAGGCATCAAGATTACCATTTGATGGTGACGATAAATTATTATTATCATCATCATTATTATTACTGGTATTGCTTGTAGATAGTGACTGATTTAATGATGCTGGTGCTGAAACAGCATTATTTCTTAAAGATCTTTTTGATGGATTGAAATGATTACAATTTTTACAATAATATTGAATATCATCATAATCAGCTGCAAAAGTCAAACCATTCCAAGTATAGCAATCCTTACAAATCAAAGCATATTTTTGCTCATCATCACCAACAACTACATCAACTAGTTTATCATACCAATGACGCTGCTGATTTTGTACATTATTAATTTGATTTATTGACGATGATGATAATGATCTAGATAATTGTTGGTCAATATTTCCATTATTATTATTATTAACTCCACTATTGTTGTTGTTGTTTGGTGGTGGCAAGCGTTGACGTAAAGAATTTGGCCCAGGTTTTAAATTACCAGGTATTGTTGTTATTGGTGGATTTTTTTGACCGGGAAGATTTGCTGGAAGTTTGGTTGTTGAATCGTATCTTTCCAACAAAGTTTTAGTTGTATAATAACCAGTTTTCTTTTTTAATTCTTCTACTTTAAGGCTTTGTTTGGCTCTTAGTTGTTCAAGTTGAGATATTTCATTTGTTTCTTCTCTTTTATACCATAAAGCAATGAATCTATAACCAATTACTATGAAAAAAGGTCCTGTTAAAACAGGCGCCACCTTCATGAAATCCCAATTTTCTCCCTCGTTAGACATATAGATAAAATACCAATATCCTACTACATATGCGGTATATGCTAATAATGAATATACTATCCAGATTATTAATGCATTACGTTCTCGTATTTTTATTTCACCTAGGCATATTTCTGCTTTACGAATATTATCATCAAGTTCTGATAATATTTTTTCATAATTATCATTCTTTTGTGAAGTGAAACGAGAGATCACAACACCCATTATTATTATTATATTTATTATTACTATTATAAGTTCCAAATAATCAAATAAATATTGTATATATATATATATGTATAATATGTATATTTGTACCGTGTGGATATTTTTGAAGGAATTCAAAAAAAAATTTTTTTGGAGTTTTTCAATAATTACGTCAGAAGTTACACAAATTTATTCTTCTAATCAAGTAAATAATTCTCTCTTCAACGCCAAAATCTCCAATAATAATATGCAAAGTATAATATTCATTTGAAATGGATTCACCAAACATCATTGGTTATTTTTAAAATTATCAATTAATTTATGATTCAATATACATATATCACACGCATACATTACCTGCGTCATCATTTTATTTATTATATTCTAAATTCAAAAATCATTACACAATGTTTATTTAATATTTCATGCTCAATTAGTTTAATAAAACGTCATTCGTCTCCTAGAACAATCAAGTTTAATATTCTGATTACCTTGGTATTGTAAAAATACCGATGGACTTTAATACAGTTGAAAAAAAACTTGACAGTTATGAATACAAATGCGTCAACATTTTGAAAATGGCGGCTTATATTCACAAATCGTATCATTTATAATGGTGAGAAGCATCTGTTTCGAAGAAATATTCATCACATAACTCTCTAAAATCCTGGGGTTAAAACTATTATTGATAAACCTGACCTAGTAATAAAGATGAGGTAAAATTAATCATTTACAATTTGCTTATTATCTTGATACTAATAATAATGATTGGTGATTGGAAACCTGTCACAGAATCTTTTAATAAATCAATAAGCAAACCAATCGTCAAATCTGCTATAGAAACTGTGTCCCCTTCCTCTGCAACAGCATCCATCCCAATCCACTGTAAAATTAAAAGGCCAAAAAGAGTGATCAAATTCCCCAATAGAGAGCCCACTCAAATCACTCAACCATCTCATTGTAGAAAATATTGATCTCAAATTCTGTCATTCAGTATATCTGAAATTGAAAAAGTGACAACACTTTGCATACGCTTATTCATCCTATGAGTCAGTTGATGCCGAGAAATTAGGCATTCCTGAATATCCTAATATAATCAAAATCCAATAGACCTTTCCACTATTCATAATAAAAAAAATGCAAGCAAACGCTCGATTAATGTTACAAACTCGATGTTCTTAGTGCTGTTGTTTATAACATGGGTAAGTAGCTAGAAAATGTTTCATTGTATGTATATTTTTCTATTATCTGCTGTTATTATGTTAATAGTATATTATACTAACTAGGCTATCCGCTCAAAAAATTTTGTTTTTGAAAGTTGTATTTATTTTGTTTTACACATTATGTCGATCGGCGGCAAAATTTATCAAAAAAAAACTTGTATAAAATTATATCACGTGATATAAAATTCAAATAAAATAGTCAAATTTTATTATATATAAAATATGCCTACAACAAATTCATAGTAAAAAGGAGGTTCCAAATCTTTTACAAACGAATCTTCCATTTTTCATTTAGCATTTCTATATCTGCTGGATGTGATTTTTGTAAGATATTTGGATCATTTAATGGAAAATTTTTTGAAAATCAAATTCCTTCATCTGTCATTTCAATCCAACTTGATATCAAATTTTTCCAACCTTCGCCATTTTCAACATTTCTACCAATTGGTTGATCTTAAAGGTCATAATCAATCATTTTAATCATCTAATATCATAGTTATTCCACTTTCTTCAAATGATAATGATCAAAAAATTTTTGCAATTCTTTAATTTTTTGCTCAAATTAATTTAGCTTTGATTTGAAAAAAAATATTAATCAATTTGATAATCTTATTATTGTAAATAAACAGTAATAATGAAAATATTAGCATAAAAAATTCAAATTTAAATTTACATTCAATATATTTTTTCTTTTATTATGAAAGAAGCCCAATGAACTAAATAATCTTTCTGCTGATGTATATAGAATTAATGCAGCGTTGCAAAAATATGTAATGCCAGTGATGATAATTCTTGATTAATAAATTTCCAATATTTGATGACATCACCATTGAAATTTGAAAAAGATTTATCATCAAAAAGATAATTTTCTTCTATCCAATTTTGTTAACTCTAATAAAATATTTGAAGGATTTTTTTAAAAATGAGTATGTTATTCATTGACCAAAAACAGTTAGATCCAAATTAACATTATTTGATTTAGCCAGTCTATGTTGTGATGAAGTAAAAAAGAAATCAAAAATAAAGGTTGTTATGATTGATTACATTGTTTTTCTAATAAATTTTCATCAGGAAATAATAAAATAAATCACTATGTTATTTGATTTTTGACCAAATTAAAAGTAATTCCCCAATTCCATATTGACATCTATCTCTTTGAGAAGACGTCTGACATCCTTGGTACTATTCCCATCCACATTCCCGCCCTCTTTGGTTATAATCAATCGCTATAACCAACAAAATTTTTGATGTGTGGGATAAGAGTCTCATTTTTGCCATAACCCTGACATTCTACAATTTTCTTCAAGTATACAAGCATATACTTACCTCCGATGAATTTCTTGATTGTAATTTCTCCATAAAATCCAGAGGGAAGCTCATAACGATATTTTACAGGATCTCTTTTAGATGCGGGTATAAAATAGTTGAGCATTTTTTCCATATATTTTTTTGCAGACCAAACATTTTATGTTAATCATGCCATTCTTGGAATGAAGTGATCGTACAACGATTGATAGTATTAATTTTGGACATGATCGTTGCGATACTATTAATACATGAAATTCTTGGTGCATTATTCATGCATTTATACGTAATCAATGAAAAATATATTTTTTCGCTTTTCTCAACTCATTTTCGGAATATTTTTCTTTGCAAATATGAACATGTTTACAGAATCAACGCCCTGTTCTTGTGGCTTTCTACCACGTAACTACAATCGCGGATTGAATTTGGATTAATGTAGTTGAGTATTGTTGTGCAAAATCGGGGCAAAAAGAAAGGATAAAGTGCTGGATTACATAAAAAAGGATCTTCAAAAAGTGAAAGACTCAGTTCTGAATTGATGCAATGCGCAAAAGTTATTCTTGATAATTGGAAGAAGGTATGCTCATTATTAGGATAGAAATCTTAATGAACGAATAGTCCAGCAGCAATAAACTCTTCTTTAGACACTTAGCGTAAGCTGATCTCCAGTGACGAACTCTTCGTTTTCAAGTACGAACGATAACAATCCGGTCCTTTATGTCCAGATCTGGATTATCATAATCACGTGGTGTGGCCATGGTGTGTCATTCAAGTTTCTCTAAATATAATTATGTTTTGGTAAGCTGAACTTAACTTTATAGCAATCGCAGATTTTTGAATGGCAAAAGTCAAAGGATCAATCATTAAAACAGTATTAGGTTTTCCGTGCTCTATATATAATATTGTAAGTTTTATAAATGAACATATTAGAATATTCAATGCCAACTACTATTTATATTTATAAATATGAGACGTCACAAGTAGTTAACTTTTATATAAATTTTTCTTGTTATTTGCAACATACATAATATTCAAGCAAATCAATTTCCAAGGAGTTTTTGCAGTAAACCATAGTTAACGACCGCACTTGTACCATTGAAACTTTTGGGCTTTTGGAATTTTGATTCCCCCTTTAATATTTTGTTATTCCCTCCCTCTTTTAAATATTATCACATGACTGTGACATATTATCCAGATTCTTACAAATAGCGCTCAGGATTTGGTCATTATATCCTTATCGTCATCTGCTGTGCTTACAATCAACTTATTTCATAAAAGGACGATATTTTTGCTATGAATATGAAGATGATACATATAGGCATACTATTTATACAACCTATTTCGTTTATTGTAATAGTCTTGGAGAAAATGCTTAAGAAGAGCCTCCAGTATATGGAACATCTATATTTTTGGTTTTTATTTGTAACTATTACGAACAACTTTGTTGTCTCAGTATTTCTACTTAACAGAAGTCTTTTTGTAACTCGAAGATATTAATACTTATTTCATCGAAAATGACAAATATAAAACACTGTTTGCTATCTTCATATATTGATAAAACAAAAGCGTCGACAAAATTGACAGCAACGCAATGATAGAAGTGAAAAAAAAAATGAGTGATCAAATAATTCTTATTTATTATTAATAATAAGACAACAAATTTTCTTCTTCCTTATCAAAAACATGAATTGGTGGTTCATTGTCACAAGTAAATCTGTAATATATATATATAAATATATATTTTTAATATTAAATTATTTACACATGCATAATTATTACCACCTTCATTACCAAAATACCAAAAGAAAAAGGTATCTATTTATGGACTTCCCATCCAATTGCTTCTTAATTTCTTAGTAGTATGTAATCTTTTTCATAAAATTCTTTATCTAAACTTTTTAAATAATATCAATTCTTATTACGACGAAAGAAATTGTTACAGTACTCAATATATATTACAACAATTTATTTATTTTAGAATATTTCTTGTGCAAGTTTTTTTTTTTTAAAGCTTTTAATTTCATTGAATTTTTCATATAATCACCATATTAATGTAAAAATAAACTTGGATTATTATGACAATGATTTTTATAAAAATTCTCTTACATAAATACCACTAGACATTATTGCTATACAATGTTTGTGAAAAGAAGAGAAATGCTAATAAAAGCAAGCCAATAATTCGATAACTCGAGGTAAAATTACAAATGAATATTACTCAAACAAAAGAATAGCGTAAGCTCCAATGTACAATATTGATAATTTATCTAGATGAGGCTAATGTTGTTTGACAAAATGTGTTGCCAAATGACGCAAGTAAAAACCTTTGACGTAAGTTAAAGGTTAGTTCATATAAATAGATATTTAAAGGTCGTCTTCAAATTTTTTATTTTTTATTTTATATTTTTTCTTGTGTCTCTCATCTGTTGTTCCCAAAGGAGTTCTTTTACTGAATACAAATTCAGTTTTCACACACTCATTTACTACTACACTCGAACATTTCTTGAATTAATATTAACAACGTGATACATGATCGGGTAGATAAAATTATTATTACACTTTGAAGATTATTATCAAATTACTGCAAGTATGGAAATTTTTATAATATCAATATTTATAGCATTGCAAAGGGGACATCTTTATTTATTTACAGTTATCCGGTACCACTAGGTGTGCACACAGGTTCGTCTAGGTGTGGTAATCGAGAATCAAAGTAAATTCGTAAACTAATTAATTGACAAGCATCGAATTGTTTGCAATTAACTGACAATAATGGCCCAAAAGTTAAGCCATAATTGTTAATTAACCGAAATGATACCTCGCAACATCATCATTTAACAAAGAATCAAAAAATTGTAAAAAGTTATTTATTTCAAAATATTATTATGATTTAAGAAACAAAATAAGGATAAAATAAAAAAATAAAATAATTATAATGGATAAATTTATAGTGGAGATTAAATTAGTCATTCATCAATTCTTTCTTTTACTATTGCAACTAGAATTTAATGTTTATTAATTAATTAATATTGTTTAATGGATAGTAATTTCCAATTGATTAATAATGAAATTTTTATTCACCTTTGTTAAAATCAAGAATATTTAATGAACTATGATTACTTGTATAACTTTTAAAGTTTTTAGATTTAGCAATCTCATCACCTAATATTCTACTTGTATGATATGCATCTGGATGTGATTCGTATGCTTGTTGCAAAGCACTACTAGTAGTAGTAATAGTAGTATTATTATTATCATTAATAATTTCATTACGTTTATCTATAGCAAAATAATAAAGCTCACTAGCAGTTGGTCTTTTTGATGGATCCACATCCCAACACCTCTGCATCATTTGCACATAATCTTCAGGCATTTCAGGTAATATTGGTGGTCGTAAACCTTCTTCACATATATCAAAAATCAAACGATGATCATGACCTCTATCATCAAATGGTGGATGACCCGCAAATATTTCCCACATTAACATCCCAACACTATACATATCGGTTTCTTTTGTATTCTTTGTGTTATTGCCTCTAAGTAATTCGGGTGCAATATATGATACAATTCCATAAACTTTATTTGATGACTTTTCATCAACTGGTCCACATAACCCCAAATCTGTAATATAACAACCACTTCCTGACATAAGTATATTGCCACTATGTAAATCACAATGGATTAAATCTTTTTTGTGTATTTGATGTAATGCACCGCATAAATATTCAAAGATTGCGATTCTGTCTTTTAATGCTAAATTTGAATGATTTTTTTGCAAATAATTCCTTACATTTCCTTCTGGTGCATAATTTAAAACAATTGCATAATTTCCATTATCTGGAAATTTAGTTATACCAAAGCAAGGAACAATCAACACCGATTTAATTTTACTATAATTTATTGCCTATTGAATATAAAATCAATTAGTATTATATAATAATAATACAGTATTGTTTTAAATGACAACTACCAACCTCATCAAAAAAGGCTTTTCCTGGATTAATTGAATTGTTTAAACTTTTTAATACTACTCTCTGCCCTCCAAAATAACTAAATTCCTTTTTATTTTCATCATAATCATTTATTTCTCCTCTTGTCCATTTTGCAGTATAAATTGAGCTAAATCCACCTTTTGTCAACTTTGTTACTTTTTCAAATTGTTCAAAAGGTATCCATTCTAAAATAAATCCTGGAAGGGATGATTTCATTTGACATTGTCGAATGAAATCATCAATTATGTTATTTCCAGATGTCAAAGTGGTACTCTGTAAATGTAAACTAATGCAACCTTCACAGAACCTAACAGAGTATCTTGTCAATCTACACTTGTTACATTCTTTTGGTTTGCCCAACTTGTACATTGCATTGTTTAATTCAAACTCATAAATAAACTGTTCTTTACAATATTCTATTTCATTTTCAGAAAGCTCCTTGTTTTTCTTGACTAATGAAAAAAAATAATTTTTTCTACTTTCAATATCAGAATTAACTGCTGCGTTATGATATATTTCGTTATAAATTTTATCTAAAAATCCCTCTCTTTCTGGTGATAACGATGATAATAATTTAGCATCTGACATTATATAAAAATATAAAATATAAAATTTGACTTGATGTTTTAATGAATAAGAGTAAGGGGGTTTTTTTTGAGAATAACAGTCACATTATTTCCTTTTTAACATATTAAATTTTAATATATAAAAGAAAGGTTCTCGTGTTACTATTATTATTTCTGAAATGTAGATTTTAATTTCACCAAATTTGAAATGTTTGGTTAAGACTCAAAACGGTAAATTCAGTGCAGTTACGGTGACGAATCACGAATCTCCTAAAGATTTTGTTGCTCAACTGAATTGTTGGGGAAGGGTGAGATCAAAATCAAGGTGTAAAACTTTGTAACAAGTTGTTTTTTCTTTTTTTTTGCTGCACATATTTTCGTTTTCCAAAAGTGATAAATTATCATGCGAATTCCCATTTCTATCTATTGGCAACCAAAAAATTTATCTATTTTGTTCAAAAAATCAGGGTTGAGCGAAGCAGATACTTTGACCGAAAGAAAATCATGTTTCGCTTTAGATTTTTTTGCTGTCTATTGTTCGTTATCTATCATTTGAGAGATAGTAGATGATCTGGGTAGGAAATTTTTATTTTTAATTCCCTTTGTAGAAAACAAATAAAATTCATTGATTAATTTTTGTAAAGGATTTTTTTTTTTAAAATTAAAAAAAAAAAATATAGTTGATTTTTTTTTTAACAATCGAAATTTGTGATGTTTGCATGAAGTTTATTCTTCCATAGAGATAAATCTAATCGATCCGATTGACCTTTAATCTGTGATAAATAAATAAATACGAGGAAAGATCAGGACAAAAAGATCTTTTTTTTTTAATTGGGGAAAAAAGCTTATTTGATTTTTTCAACAATCGAAATTTGTAAATAACTTTTGATTCACGTGAGGATTCTTCTTTCCAAAGGATCTTTTATTAAATTTATTAAATTCGTGGATAATTTCCCTTTATATGTGTAATTTTTTTTTAAATAAATAAATTCTTTGCTCAACGCAACGAATATAATAATAATATGACCGGCTTATGTTGATGCTCCAAATGAATATATAGATACCTCGCATTTGAATGTAACGACGTGCTTCGACCCTCGAATTCCAAATCCGACGTAAAAAGAAAATTTAATGCATCGATTTTGATCCACGAGTGGGGGTAGCGGGTCTATTTATGTGTTTTTGTTATAACTTATTAGACTACACTCTATCAATGCACCACCTGGCCGTGATATAGTCTATCTTTATTAAAGAATGCATCATTGATCATGAATACACGATAGGATGTCCTATCTAGTGCTAATTTTATGCTCCGAACGAATATATATGTGTGTGATTGAGTCGTATGATTTTATAATGCTATGACGCCAGAACATCATCGCGTCATAATGGTAATCTAGACTTTCTGTTGCATTTTCGTTTAAAATCATGTTTTTCTTTGCAGAAAACTTAATAACGTGTAACAAACAATTTTTTTCGTACAACATCTTTTATAGTTGCCTTTAAGTTTTCTCTAACAGGATTAATTGATAGAGGGTGTAAATTGAAAATTGCATTACTTAAAGAACAACTTCTTCACCATCAAACTCTAGTGATCGATTTATAGTGGTTCAACAATAAAAGAATTTCATCATTGAATATTTAAAAGTCATAAAAGTGGAAAACAAAATTAAAACTTACAAAGCCTGCTACGTAAAAGTACCAATATTGATCAACTTGTGTTGCTTCAAACTAGATACTAAAGACGTCAAAATCAAAAATTCGAAAAAACATCAATTCAACACAACTCGTATATGTATATAAATACAATTTGACTTTATGAAATTAATAGTTTTAATTTGTAAAAGAGAAGAAAATATACGGGGAAAAAAGTAGTTTAATTAAGTAAAATTTCTCCCATGATTATCGTATCATTGCTGCTGCTTGTATCAAGTGTTTTTACTTACGTCAAGTGCTTTTAATTACATCAAGAGTTTTTACTTACGTCAAGGACTTTTACTTTGACCAAATCGTCAAAATGGCCCTGGGGAGTAACTACCTTTAGTCAATATTTTAGTTATGTCAATTACTAAAGTCAAAAGTTTCATCATACACAATTAATACATGGTCGGGTAGATAAGGGATTCAGATAATTGTGTATTTCATGTTCCAGAGCCAAAATTATTGTCAAATGAAAATTTTACGCAAAAGCTTTTATAATTATCAAATTACTGTGTGAATTTATGGAAGTTTTTATAATATCAATATTGATTGATTAAGTTACTTTACAATAATAATAAACATTTAATTTCTATCATCATCATCATCATCATCTTTGTATTTATACTTGAATAACAATAGTGAATAACTTCTGGTCTTTGTTCGAAAAAGCAGAGGGAAACGACAGATATTTAACATTTTAATAAAATAAAACTCTGTGATAGAATCATTATTTTAATCAACTTTTAAAAATAAAAATAAGAACATTGTCTTTGTTTTTTTTTGTTTAAAGTACTTTGATAAAAGCAACAAATGTAATTAGTTAATTCATTGATAAAAGGTAACGATTGTGGGACTTTGGTAAAAAGCTACATTTTGCTTTGGTCTAACTAGTGATGGAGTATCATCCAATGTTAATTGAAAATACTGGTAGTATTATTGTAATCATAAACATAAGGCTGTTAAACAAGTCAAGTAATTTGGTGCCTGTCAATTAATTAGTTTAAAATTTTACTTTAGTTCTCAATTATTGCCTCTTTCTTGCACCTAGACGAATCTGTGAACACACTTAATGGCACCAAGTAACTATAAATAAATAAATAAATAAATATGGCCCTTTTACAAATCTATAAAGTTCTTTTTATTCATTTGTGATCAATTCATTTCAATCATTTACACTTATTGCAACTCACTTTGATTTATTTTAACTGACAAGAGTGGCCCAAAAGTTAAGCCATAATTGTTAATTAACCGAAATAAGACCTCGCAACATCACCATTTAACAAGAATCAAAAAATTGTAAAAGTTTTATTTATTTCAAAATATTATTATGATTTAAGAAACAAAATAAGGATAAAATAAAAAATAAAAAAAATAATTAATTATAATGAATAAATTTATAGTGTAGATTAAATTAGTCATTCATCAATTCTTTCTTTTACTATTGTTACTAGAATTTAATTTTTATTAATTAATTAATATTGTTATTAATGATTAATGTATAATAATTTCCAATTGATTAATAATGAAATTTTTATTCACCTTTGTTAAAATCAACATTTAAAGAAAAGAGTTAAAATCAAGATTATTTAACGAGCTATTATTACTTGTATAAATTTTAGATTTAGCAATCTCTTCATCTAAGATTCTACTTGTATGATATGCATTTGGATGCGATTTGTGTGCTTGTTGCAAAGCACTACTACGACTACTAGTAGTATTATTACCATTATTATCACTAATAATTTTATTACGTTTATTTCTAGAAAAATCAAGCAGCTCTCTAGCAGTTGGTCTTTTTGATGGATCCACATCCCAACACCTCTGCATCATTTGTACATAATCGTCAGGCATTTCAGGTAGTATTGGTGGTCGTAGACCTTCTTCACATATATCAAAAATCAACTGATGATCGTGAGCTCTATCATCAAATGGTGGATGACCCGCAAATATTTCCCACATTAACATCCCAATACTATACATATCAGTTTCTTTTGTGTTCTTGTTACCTCTAAGTAGCTCAGGTGCAATATATGATACGATTCCATAAACTTTATTTGATGACTTTTCATCAACTGGTCCACATAATCCTAAATCTGTAATATAACAACCACCTCCTGACATAAGTATATTACCACTATGTAAATCACAATGGATTAAATCTTTCTGATGTATCTGATTTAATGCATCACACAAATATCCAAAGATTACGATTCTGTTTTTTAATGTTAAATTTAAATGATTTTTTTGCAAATAACCCCTTAAATTTCCTTCTGAAGCATAATTTAAAACAATTGCATAATTTCCATTATCTGGGAATTTAGTTATACCATAACACTGAACAATCACAATCGATTTAATTTTACAATAATTTATTGCCTATTGAATATAAAATCAATTAGTATTATATAACACAGTATTATTTAAGTGAAAACTACCAACCTCATCAAAAAAGGCTTTTCCTGGATTACTTGAATTGTTTAAATTTTTTAATACTACTTTCTGCCTTCCAAAATAACTAAACTTCTTTTTATTTTCATCATAATCATTTATTTCTCCTCTTGTCCATGTTGCAATATAAATTGAGCTAAATCCACCTTTTGTCAACTTTGTTACCTTTTCAAATTGTTCAAAAGGTATCCATTCTAAAATATATCCTGGAAGGGATGATTTCATTTGACATTGTCGAATAAAATCATCAATTATGTTATTTCCAGATGTCAAAGTGGTACTCTGTAAATGTAAACTAATGCAACCTTCACAGAACCTAACAGAGTATCTTATCAATCTACACTTGTTACATTCTTTTGGTTTGCCCAACTTGTACATTGCATTATATAATTCAAACTCATAAATAAACCTTTTCTTACAATATTCCTTTTCATTTTCAGAAAGCTCCTTGTTTTTCTTGACTAATGAAAAAAAATAATCTTTTGCACTTTCTCTATCAGAATTAGCATTAACATTTTCATTTATTTCAACATAAATTTTATATATAAATTCCTTTCTTTCTGATGATAACAACGATAATTGGTTAACATGTGACATTATATAAAATATAATAATAAATATAAAATTTGACTTGGTGTCTTAATGAATAAGAGTGGAAAAATTTTTTTTTTTATTGAGAATAACAGTAACATTATTTCCTTTTTAACATATATAAAATGAAATGTTTGGTTGCACAGGAAATATTTCGCTATAAAGAAGACTCGTTAAGACTTTAAACGGTAAATTCAGTGCAGTTACGGTAACGGATCACGAATCTTCTAAACATTTTGTTGCTCAACTGGATTGTTGGGGAAGGGTGAGACCAAAATCAAAGGGTAAAACTTTGTAATGGGTCGTTTTTTCTTTTTTTTTTGCTACATATATTTTCGTTTTCCAAAAGTGATAAATGTTTGTGGTTATTTTTACATTGCCGTATCATATGAATTCCCATTTCTATCTATTTGACACCGAAAAATTTATCAAGGTTGAGTGAAGCAGTTACTTGACCGAAAGAAAATCATGTTTCGCTTTAGATGTTTTTTGCTGTCCATCGTTCGTTATCTATCATTTGAGAGATAGTGGATGATCTGGATTCCTTTCGTAGAAAACAGATAAAATGCATTGATTTAATCTTTGCAAAGAGGGGGGTTTTTTTTTAATTAAGAAAAAAAGGCTTAACGTAAATAACTTTTGATGTTAATCAAATTGATCCAATTGACCTTTAATCAGAGAAAACAAATAAAATCCGTTGATTAATCTTTTCAAAGGATTTTTTTTTAATTAAGAAACAAAAGTTTGGTTTATTTTTTTTTAACAATCAAAGTTTGTAAATAAATTTTGATGTTTGTATGAAGCTTATTCTTCTATAACGATAGACTTGAAAAAATAAAATACAATCGACCCAATTGACCTTTAATCTGAGATAAATAAATAAACACGAGGAAAAGATCTTTTTTTTTTAATTGGGAAAAAAAAGTTTAGTTGATTTTTTTGACAATCGAAATTTGTAAATAGCTTTTGATTCACATGAGGGTTCTTTTTTCCAAAGGATCTTTTATTAAATTTATTAAATTCGTGAACAGTTAATTTCCCTTTGTATGTGTAATTTTTTTTAAAATAAATAAATTCTTTGCTCAACGCAACGAATAATATAAAAAAAAAAATAATGACATAATGATAATAATAATATGACTGGCTAATATAGATTCTCCGAACAAACCTATAGATACCTATCATTTGAATGTAACGTGTAAAGCCAAATCATACATAGAACGCCATTTCGGTACCACATGCCTCGACTTTCAAATTCGAACCCAACATAAAAGAAAACCCGATGCACCGATTTTTTGGTTCATAAGCGACTACCTTATCAATGCACTATCTGGTCATGAAATAGTCTATTTTTATTAAATATTGCATCATTGATCATGATACAGATAGGATGCTAAGTTTCTTCGCATCTAGTGCTAATTTTGATGCTTTTAATGAATATGTATGTATGTAATCCCTATAAAAAATTTTGTCAGAAAATGTATGGTTTTCCATACATTTTCCGTGCACTTTGTATGGAATTATACATGAAAATGCGCGCTGAAAATGTATGGAAAATGCATGGAATATCTACGGACAAGGCTCTCTTTTCATGTATAAATCCGTACTATTCCATACAAAATGCACGGTAAATGTATGGAAAAACCATACATTTCCTGGCAAACTTTTTTATAGGGAATTGAGTCGTGTATTTTTATAATATGCCAGAATGTCATCATGCTATATTTTTTTTATTGATGTGTTTTTTTTTTGAAAAAACAATTTATTTTTTACAAGATGAGGAAACATGAATGTTGTTTAGTGTGGTATGGTCCTAAAGAAGAAGCATTTATTCATTAGTTATAAAACATGGGTGGAGCAGAATTGTAATGTCTCATTAGGCATTTATTAAAATTCTTGATGATAAAAAGGATTTATATCATTTTACCTTAAATCAATAATAATATCAATATTAAAATTACAAGAAAATGAAGAAAATGTCAAGGCAACATAACTGGCTGTTTGATTAATGGAAATTTTACAGACGTTCAAGGCACATACACTACCTTGAAGGCATTACAGTTAAGGCTCCGAACGAATCGAATCGAATCGAATTTGAGAGTGATTCGATTCGATTCGTTCGGTAGTCAATTCGATTCGATTCGAATTCAAAAAAAACAGGATTCGATTCGATTCGATTCGATTCGTGACTCGATTCGAATTGATTCGAATCAAACCGGATTCCTA
>CAJVPN010001071.1:0-17900 GCA_910592215.1 Entrophospora candida
AATTAATAATCATAATAATAAATAACACTGTCCTTATCCTTGTCCTTGTCATACATAGTCTTTGAATATTATATTTTTGTAATGATCATAAATCTATAACAATGAATTCATAATAATCCCGTGCATAATTATTTTCTCTTATTTTATATTTGTTTTTATTATTTTTATTATTTTTTATTTCTTTTCTTTCTTTTAGTGAGGTAATATTTAATGAATTATTTAGTAGTTTTGGAGATAGATGTACCTGACTTGGTAGCATAGAGGAAAATGGCTAGAAAGGCACCACCAAGAACATGGTCAGGATACATAGTGTAAAATCTAAAGATATTTCTTAGTATAGGGAATTATGATAGTGAAAGATAAGTCTTGAAAGTAAAACATAAATATACATTCACAGAAATAGTTGTTACAATTTAGTATATATAAATAAATTGGAAGAAATTGTATTATAAATAAAATATTGAGAGACGCGGATTTCAGTCTCAGTATGAAGAATATTTATTATTGTTGTTGTTTTTGATTGGATAAATAGACCAACACATGACATTTTTACTATTTAGGAAAGATAATCATATTATTCATGAATATTCATGAATATTCATGAATAAGGGGTTATTCATATTTATTCGAATATTCATGAATATTTGCCATGTGATTAAGATCACTAGACGCGTAAACTATTGCATTTGAGAAAATGTAATTTGTGCAACTTGTAAATTTTTATGTAGTACAGAATTACTATGATTTTCACATCAATATAGCCTTTGATTAAAATTTAAAAAGAATTCAAACACAAATTTTTTTAAAAAAAAAGTTTGATTTACTGTTAAATAAAAATCATAATGACATAATTGCTTAATAATCAGCATTATAATTATAAAGGTAATTTATATTCAAAAAAAAATTTTTCTCTTGTTCAAATTTCATAAAAAAAAATTAATGGACCAAGATATAAACCAAATCAAATTTTCGCTGGATAATTTATTATTATCCGACTCGTTATCTTTTTCTGATGAAGCTTTTCAAAATTACAGAGGTTCTAATGACAATAGTCAATGTCTTGAAAGCTGTTCAGATTTACAGGATATTTTAGAGTCTCAAACATCATTTTCGGTTATAAATGAAGGTAATAACAGCAGCTAAAAAACGACAATTACATTATTACTAAACAAAGTAAAAGTAATTTTTGGAACTTTTTTTTTTTTGTTGTTGTTTACACCACAAATAATAACCTTTCCTCTTCAAAAAATAATAAAAAAAGAAACAAATGACGACGGGCCTGATCTTACACAGGAAGAATGTTGGGGTGTGATTTATTCATTTTTCAATGAGAAAGGAATTGTTAGTCAACAATTAGATTCCTTTGATGAATTTATTTTAAATAATTTACAAGATATAATTGAAGCAACTCCTCCTATTACAGTAGAAAAATCTATTGATGATAATGGAATTGTAATAAAGGTGTATATATATATATATTATTTGCAATAATATTATTGAATTATATGGAGGAATTTTTTTAAAAATAGTCATTATTTGCTGTTTTTGGTTCTTTTAGAAACGTGTTTGTATTGAATTAAATAATTTAAGTTTGACTAAACCGAGCTTCATCGAATCTGATGGAAGCATGCACGCATTATTTCCACACGAGGCACGTCTTAGAAGTATTACGTTAGTATCACACCTTCCCTTTCTTTCTCTCTTTTGGAATCATAATCATATTAATGATGATGATAATAACTACTACTGTTTCAATTATAATTAGCTATACTGCTCCATTTTATCTTTTTTTCAGACAGACATTGGAAACGTTTGAATGTATTGAAGATCAAGAAACTGATGGTGGTGTAAATGAGAGAAAAGTTGAAGAATCTGTCGGTGATTGGACTAATGTATTCATCGGAAAGGTATTCACCGTCAAATTAATCAAAATATTGAATCTTACAATTTACACATCGTTGCTATTATTTAAAATTTAGATTCCTATAATGGTTAAATCGCAAGCATGTTCCTTGTATAGTTTGAGTGAAGAAGAATTGATTAGTAAAAAAGAATGTCCTTACGATCAGGTTAAATATCTTCATAATTGTAACTACATTTTATTTGATTGTTAAATAAATTTTTCTAACACATTATCTATTAATTCATATTAGGGAGGATATTTTATTATAAATGGTTCAGAAAAGGTTATAATTGCTCAAGAAAGACTTGCAAACAATATAGTTTTTGTATTTAAAAAACTTACTCTGCCAACTTACACATATTCAGCCGAGATTAGAAGTGTTTCCGAGAAGTACCAGAAAGTACGAACTATATCACTCAATTTGGTAACAAAATCTGTTGTTCGTGATGTAAGTAAATTATACATTTATAATGATTTTGTAAATAAACACTATTTTTATTTGATATGTATTATATGTTTATTAGCTGTTTATTTGTAAAATTAGACTCCAAGTCAACACATTCACGTGTCAATTCCATTTATAAAGAATGATATCCCTATAAAGGTTTTATTTTGTGCACTTGGATCCTTTGAAGAAAAGGAGATATATTCACAAATCTGCTACGATGAAAATGATGAAGAGATGGCTGAAATTATTATTAATTGTCTTGAAGAAGGTTCAGGTTTTCGAGATCAAGATGTAAGTATAGTTTTTTTTTAAAAAAAATCATTATCACATGTGTGTGTACGTACATATAATAAATGTATACGTGTGTGCGCGCACATACATAGCATGCATTAGATTTAATTGGTCGTAGAGGATCACGTATAGGACTTACCATGGAAGAGCGTATACAGTATGCAATAAACATTGATTATAAATTTATTAAATCAATATATCATTTATTTATTTATTCATTCATTCATTCATTCATTCATTCCTACTTTACTTACCTATCTATTTTCTTGCTCTTTGTTTTGAAATTAGTTACGCAAAAAATATTTTGCTCAATGAAGTTTTACCACATGTAGGAACACGTTATAGTGATAATTCTAGAAAATCCTGGTTTCTAGGATATATGACGAATAAATTGTTAAATTGTGCACTGGGGAGAAGAGAGGCAGATGATAGAGATCATATGGGTAAAAAAAGATTAGACATGGCAGGTCCATTATTAGCTCAACTGTTTAAAACTTTGTTTAAACGATTAATCAAAGATTTACATGATTACCTTCAAAAGGTCATTATTTGATTAATTTATAAATAAAATGAATGTATAAAAAAAATAATAATATAAACATCCATTTATATTTATGTGTGCGTGTTTATAGGTTTTTAATAATCCTAATAAAGAGTTTAATATAGCTTTGGGTATAAGAACCGAAACAATCACAAATGGTTTAAAGTATTCACTTGGAACTGGTAATTGGGGTCAGCAATCAAAAACAATGCAGGTAATATATATATTACTCAAAAATACAATTATATCATTTTGAAATATTAATGAATAAATTTTTTTGATTTATATATAGTCAAAATCAGGTGTCTCACAAGTATTAAATCGATTCACATACGTGTCAACGTTGTCACATCTAAGAAGATGTAACACACCAATAAGTCGTGAGGGGAAATTATCTAGACCTCGTCAATTACACAATACTCATTGGGGTTTAATATGTCCAGCAGAAACACCCGAGGGATTAGCTTGTGGTTTAATGAAAAATCTTTCACTGATGTCTTGTATATCAGTTGGTAACTCTTCAGATGCGATATACAATCATTTATGTGATCTCACATCAATTACACGTACTGATGAACTTGATGGTTTAAATACTATGAAAGATTACACAAAAGTTTTTGTTGATGGTAATTGGGTTGGAGTGTCACTTTATCCAACTGAAATTGAAAATTCATTGAAATTTGTTAGAGGGAGTGAATTTTCACCTGATATAAGCATAGTTCATGATTACCGTGATAGGGAGTTGAGAATATGTACTGATCCTGGTAGAGTTTGTAGACCTTTGTTTGTTGTAAAAGATAGCAGATTACTTATAACACATGATGACGTTAAAAGATTGGAAAGAAGTGTAAGCTATTGTTACCTTTTTTTATTGTTGTTATTATTATAACCATGACGTTATAATATATATATAAAATTTAATAATAATAATTAAAAGGTGTCAAATAATTCGAACGTTTATGATGAACCATCAACATTCGAAGGACTAGTGACGAGACATTTAATTGAGTATCTTGATGCAGAAGAGGAGGAAAGATCATTGATATGTATGACACCAGAAGATCTAAAAGGTTCAAGAAACTATTATGTTTATAAGCTTAATAATATGCTATTACCGAAAAAAGAAAACAAAATAGACGAGAGGTTAAAAATTTTACCAAAGTACAGTAGTAAATGGACTCATTGTGAAATTCATCCTAGTATGATTTTGGGAATTTGTGCAAACCTTATACCTTTTCCCGATCATAACCAGGTAAATGATAAATTAACTAGATGTTAATAGATATGTGTATATGCGTTGCTTTATTTTACTCATTGGTTTATTTAATTTCAATTTTATAGTCACCACGTAATACATATCAATCAGCAATGACCAAACAAGCAATGGGTGTTTATGCAACAAACTTCCAATTCAGAATGGACGTGCTAGGAAATATATTATATTATCCTCAAAAACCTCTTGTTACAACAAAAGTTATGCAAATAATGAAATTCCATGAATTGCCAGCAGGACAAAATGCCATAGTCGCCATATTATCATACGGGGGTTACAACCAGGAAGATTCGATTATTTTTAATCAAAGTAGTATTGATAAAGGGATGTTCAGGAGCTTTAGTTATAGAAGTTTTAGTGATCAGGAAAAGGAGAAAGGTGTTTTAAACGTTGAAATGTTTACCAAACCAAATCCTGACACCACAATAAGTTTTAAACATGGCAACTATGAAAAGTTGGACGAGGATGGATTGGTATCACCTGGGTGGCCTGTAAGTGTCAACGATGTGATTATAGGCAAGGTGATTCCGTTGGTAGCTGATAATACCGTGTTAGGACAAAGAACTCCAATGCACCAATACAAAGATATCTCGACACCGTTAAGATCAAACGAGTCGGGTATTGTTGATCAAGTCATGCTTACAACTAACCAAGAAGGGTCAAAACTAGTTAAAATCAGAGTTAGAAATACGCGGATTCCAGAACTAGGCGACAAATTTGCTAGTCGACATGGACAAAAAGGTGTTATTGGGATGATTTATAGACAAGAAGACATGCCTTTTACAACGGAAGGTATTACACCCGACATCATTATAAATCCACATGCTATACCAAGCAGAATGACAATTGGTCATTTGATTGAATGTTTGTTGGGCAAGCTTAGCGCGTTGTCAAGTGTTGAGGGAGACGCAACACCCTTTACCAATTTAACAGTTGAACAAATATCATTACAACTTGAAGGACACGGTTATCAAAAACGAGGATACGAAGTGTTGTATAATGGATACACTGGACAAAAATTGCAAGCTTCAGTATTTATCGGACCAACGTATTATCAGAGATTAAAGCATATGGTACAAGATAAAATACATTCTCGAGCACGTGGGCCTATTAATATACTAACTAGACAACCGGTTGAAGGACGAGGGCGTGATGGTGGATTAAGATTTGGTGAGATGGAGAGGGATTGTATGATTTCTCATGGCACTGCAGGGTTTCTAAAGGTTTCTTTGGTTTTTTGTTTTGTTTTGTTATATATATGTATGATGTATGTAATATATATTTATTTATTTATTTATCTATTTACTTATTTATTACTACATGTGAAAACATCTTATTGTCATGATTTAGGAACGATTGTTTGATGTATCTGATACATTTAGAATATTTGTATGTGACATTTGCGGATTGATGGCAATTGCAAGAATCAAAAAAAATACACATGAATGTAAAATTTGTAAGAACACTACAATGGTTAGTATTTCATCATTTCATCATCATTTTTTTAAATATAATTAATATAACAAACTAAACTGGTTTTATTTGACTATATTTTTAGGTGTCGCAAGTTCATATACCATATGCATGTAAAATGTTATTTCAAGAATTAATGGCAATGAATATTTCACCTAGATTAGTTTTATCAATTTAAAAAAATATAAAAAACCATTTGTAAACTGTCGAGTTATTAGGATTATTGATTGTAATTAATCGCTTGCATTATAATATATATAATAATTTTTTTTTGCTATAAAATTTTATTTTTATTTTATTTTACTTTGCTATAAATATAAAAATTGTTTTTATAAATAATACAAAATAGAATATGAAGACGTAAAAATAAAAAAATAAGAATATAGTAATAATAATAATAAAATAGAATATAAAAAAAGGTAGAATATAAAGATGACAATAAAATAAATAGTCTATGAAAAAAGAATTTTAAATAATAAAACTACCATCTACAAAATTATTATTACCTTCGACATCATTATTATTGTTAGTATTGCCGGCAGTAGAAGTATTAATAGTAGCAGCAGTGTTATCACCTACCAACACAGTAACGTCTAAATCTGATGACAACAACTGTTGTGGTGGTGGTAGTGGTGGTGGCAACGGTGGCTGTTGATGGTCAATTTCATAAAGACAATTATATTCCGGTTTAAAAAGAGAGGAATCAGCTTGTTGGGGAAAATAAGTATAGTTGTAAGTTTGCTCATGCAATCTCCATTTACCCCGTCTACGATTATAGTCCATTTTTAATGATGGAGAAGGAGGTAGTTTTGGATTAGATAATAGTTGTTGTTGTTGCTGTTGTTGACCAACACCGCCATCACCAGCTAAAATTTCAATTTCTATAGTATAAGAACGCATGTCATTGACCACACATCTCATCCAACCTTGAATGGTCTGACCAGCATTGACAGCCAATGGTTCTTTCAACAAGAATCTGACTTGTTGCCAATGAGTGCGCTCTGATGTTGGACTGGTGGACATGAATATTTGACCGCTTTGTGGAATGACGAATGGTGGCGGAGTAAAATACAAATCAAACCATCCTGCTATCCCATGAATGATACCGGTGTAGGATGCTTGCCAGTAAAAAGGTATTGTTAAATCTTGAAGTTCTTCCAACGTTACCGTATAGAAATCGATGGGAAATCCACAAGGAGTAGGTTGTGCGATCAAAGTACGTGGATCGAAACAACCAACAACGGGCATGCCTTTTGTGGTTTTTTTTTTGTTGTTGTTGTTGTTATTAGTAATAGTGGTAACGGCAGCATAAAATATAAATGATAAAAATAATAAAAGCTAATTTCTTACCAAACATTTCATCTTTTGCATCCGAGTATAACGAGGAAAGGTCTACACCATAGAATGATTGTTGTTCCCAAAATCTAGCTTTTCCCATTGTTTCGCTCCACAAAGCAGCATCGGTAAAAGGTGCCAAATGGATTGTGCCACTTGATGGGAATAAAGAACCGCCAGGTTTCAAATAATGATCTCTTGCATACAAATAACTTTCCAACTTTATATATATATATATATATATAATGAAATAAATAGCATTAATAATAAATTTATATTGTTTTGAAAGTTTAACACTCGTCATTTAACCATCACCGTCTTACCATTCTTTCATGTATTAATAAAACACCAATTGGTTCAGAAATTATGGTGTCAACTTGTGGAATTTGTAAATTTGAGTCTTCGATTTTTGCTATTAGCATACATGCATACATACATACATACATATATATGTGTATTATTTTTAATAAAAAATATCAACAACTATTATAATTATGTTATCATCATCATGATATACAAACCTTGAATCACTTCAACTTTATTTTTCAAAAATGAATTTTTACCCAAGGAATTCAAATCAGAAGAATTTGCAACATCGATAATTTTCTTCATTTTTTCGGCCATTTGAGAAGCTTCTATAGCATAGACCTTGCTTGCGCCTGCTTGAACCGCAAAATACGATAGAATCCCCGATCCTATTATTTTATCATTGTTATTAAAAAAAAAAAGTCACATTTTATTAATAAATAATCATAAATATATATATATTATATAAATAAATATATAAATAATGAATGATAATTTACCAGCACCAACGTCCAAAATCAATTTATTTTGAAAGCACGCTGGACCATTTATCAATATGGCTGAACGGTAAGTCGAAGTACGTACAGTATCTTGAAGCATGTTTTGCTGTGATATATTATATTTATTTTTTATTTATTTATTATTATTATTAAAATAAAAAACTCACTATTTAACAACAAAGTAGACCAGGAATGGGGGGGATTTTAATATTAACATCAATTTTATATAATAATTCTTTTTTAATTATTATTATATTATTATGATTGACTTGTTGCAACTATAAAAGAGGTTCTTGAGTGCTTGTAAACCACCTGATGCTGGAGCATGGCATAGTATGAAAAATAAGCAGGATCGCGTCCTTCCACCGAGGGAAATTTTCCGTTTGTAGAAGAGGTTGCTGTGGTAGCATTGTTAGATGTGGAAGTAGAAGCTGTATCGGTAGCGATGGTGGTGGGATTAATTGGTAATGTGGTTGTTATATCCATTTTTTTTTTTTTTTACAAGTTGAATGGGAAACAAGATATTAATATATATATATATATATATATATAAATATTTACAATGAAATTTACGTGTAACGTGATATAATATAATATAAATAGAAATAATCAATAAAATGTTTATTGTAAATGAAAAAAGTATTTTTACAAATCTAAAAAAACATCTAAAAAAATAAATAAAAATCTACACAAATAAAAAAATTTGATCAATGTTTTTTCTTTGGATAAATTTGTGCCAAAGTGTAATATTTATTGTCATTTGAATAATCGTATAAGTTTTTGCCAAATAAAGGAAAACTACAAAAATCAACCAAATAATTGTCAAATGTAATGTCGTCATCATTGTCCAAATTATAATTATTATTTAAAATTTTCATTAATCTCAAATCCAAATGAAAATTATTTGGGATCCAAATGAATTCGATTTTTTCCTTTGGATTAAAATATATTAGCCTAATGAAGTCGTAAACTATTTCTTTTGATAAATTGTTAAACTCTAACTGTTTTAAAGGATCATTAATCTTTCTATATTTCAAAATATGATTGATTAACGATTGCTGACAATCTTTGATGAATGGATGTTCGATATAAGATGAAGCAGAATAATTGTGGAAAGGATAATATGAAGAAGAATCGTCGTCGTTATTATTATTAATATTATTTCTATTGTAAAGGTAATTAAATCCAACCTTATTTAGAATCTTGTTAATATTTAAATGTAAGTTTCTCTCATCCTTCAACCATTCTTCATCATCAATAGGTTCATTGTCTTTTCTTGCACTATTATGCTTGTAACCATATCTTGATTTAGCTAATAAATCGAGCGAATTTAGCAATGATTTGGCTTTATTGTTAACTTCCAATTCTAAATTTATGTTAAAATCATCAAATTTTATCTCATCTATATCATGATTATGATCATCTTGATCATCATCGACATGACTATTATTGAAGTAATCAAGAATGAATGTGTTAACATGATCAAACACCGATCTTTGTAAAATTGCGCTCATGATAGGTAAGTCATTTAATGAATAAATCTTAGTCTCAGATCCATATTCGGATAAAAGTTTTTGCACTTCCTTAAGTTGAACCGAAACCATGTCTTCTTGCTTTAAAGAAGTCACGAATTTTGCAATCTTACAATGTAACGAATTGATGTCTTTGATGATTGATTTGTCGATTGCTTCTGATTCAGTTTGTTCTTTTATCAGCATTAGGTTGTCGTTATGTTTATTTTTAATATTGTTGTAGATATCTTGCACTAATTGAAATTTATTATCTTCGAGCTCATTAATTTCGTTTTTAAGTTTACTAACTTCCAATTCCAATTTAATATTTGTGTCAACCAAAACCAAATTTTCTTCCGTTAATAATTGGTTTTCATCCTTTAATTGTCTATGATGGTTGAAAAATCTCTTTATTTGATTTTCATAAAGTCTTAATTCTTTAAAAGTAGTGATGCTATTATTATTTAAAAGGAATTCCTCGAACGTGTCATCTGTGAATTCTGCTATTTCAACTATTTCAACTATTTCGACTATTTTATTATGATCAATGCCATGATTGTTATGGTGATTATTACGGCGTTTATTATTAGAAGGAGTATTATTATTATTATTATTATTATTATTATTATTACTACTACTACTAATATTATTACTAATATTATTACTATTGTTACTATTATTATAATGTTTATTAGATTTTTCAGAATAATATTTTTGTCGTTGTCTTTGTTGTTTAGGTTGTTGATATTTAGTTTCTTTCATTTTAATTTAATTAATTAGCTTATTAATTTTTATTTTGTTTGTTTTTTCAATTAATTATTAAAAAATGTAGAGTTAAAGTTGAAATTTTTATTTTACACAAAAAATATTTTACCGTTAGTATTTATATTAATTGAATAAAAAATTAAAGTTGAAGGTTTTATGATAGTATAATAGTATTAATTGATTCGAATTAGAACATATATATCTATTTATTTGTGGCAAATTTGTTGTGTGATCTTCCTGAACATTTCCAAAAGGCCGAATAAACAAGAATGTGACCCCGGAATAAAAGAACTTTGTAAAAATAGATTTTTAAAATAAGATCTGCATTTCAAGGAATTTTATTATTGGTTTCAAAGAAAGGTATCTCAAAATTTTATTATGCAAAATGGGTATGCTTTCTAATCCAAACATATCCTAAACGAAAAGTTGTATATAGTGGTGGCATTTTTGCATTATGACCCTTTCTATTTAAAAACCCCTCATATGTAAATAATATATATTAATATTAATGCGTGATATCTCATATTCGGAGGTCACCATGAAAACTAGGGTTCATTATTATTAGACTATATGCAAAATCAAATTAATACAAAAAAAGCAAACGATGTCGTTGTCACCATTAAGACGAAGAAAGTATAGCAGAAAGGGAAAATCAAAATTCATACTTGGCAAAAAGAGGAATTATTAAAGGAACAAAAATTCATCATATAAACCTCCTTACCTTCAAAAGAGCAGTAGAATAAAATAATTTGCAGATCCATAATTCAAAAAATTTTTTTTGGGAATCCCGGACAATCACTTAAAAAAACTTTATTGTTTGCTTAAATTAGACGAGTCAAAAATCAAAACATTTTCCAGATCGGGAAAGAACGTAGTTACTATTACTATATAGCAATAGTGATTGAAAATCCTTCCAAAGTTGGTGATTTTTCATAAATATTATCTGAGTTGCGGCAGTAACCCATCTATAATAATTTTCGGGGCCTTATCCACACACATTTTGCGAGGATAGTAGTCAATTTTAAAAGTTATCAGAGCAGAGAATATTATGTTTAAGTGTATACTGTTTATGACGCTGACTAACTTGTACTTTTTTCTCTTCAATTTCAATTCTTTTTTTTTTAAAACCGCACTTTCTTCTATCATATATAAGTTGTTATTCATTTTGGAATTCTTGTTTTCATTATCTAGTTGATGAGGGTAAGTACCATTATTAGCTTCACACAATTAACACATTCTTTATCCTTTCTATTCCTATCGCTCATTCACTTTCCTTTGTCCGTTATATTGTTTTTTTTTTCATGCATACGTACATATTACTTGCTATCTTTATTATTTATTTGATATAATATATGAAGAAAAGTCACTTTCTTTGAAAACATATGAGAAAGATAGTATAAATTAATAATTGCAAATGATTTAAAGGACTATTATGAGGATAACAGTCGTGGCATAATCCTACAAATTTTGGTATGAAAATAATGATCCTAGAGTTGTGTTTAAATACACGTTCAACTTATAAATGGAAACCCCTTTTTTTTTTGGCTACAACAAAAAAAACCAAATAAGGATATTAATATATGTGTTGTATGTGTTAAAAGATATTCAAGGAGGCGGATGGTCCGTGCTCCTAAATCACATACATGTGTTCCTAACTAAAATGCATAAATCTAACATTTGTAAACATTCGTAATCATTTCAAAATTACGTGTATTTCGGGCTACACGAGAGGTTTTTAATAAAAGATGGTACGTGTTCTTTATAATAAATATAATTTAGCGCTGTAATATAAAAATGGAATTTGCAATGTAAAGTCATTTCCTAATTGATAATAAACAAAAGATGTATTTATTGTAATTATATATTTCTAAATGAACACATTTACAAAAAATTTTCTCTTTTGCCACTTAAACCTTTGAATATCAGCGGTTACCTATTGGAAACTCATAAAAAAAGAATAACGAAAGATTCTCTAAAAATTGGCTACCAAGAAAAAGTCAAAAGCTAAATACAAATATTTTCTTATTTAATTATAGCTGTTTTTTTTTTCATAACCAACATAATTAATTTCGTTATTAAAAGGCCCATATCCATATTCACCTACAAGGATTATTAATATTGAATTGTTGCGTTGAATACATTTTGATCATGAAACTAAAGAGCCAATAAATTATCATCCAATTTATAAGTTATTAGCCTTCAAATGCAATAATACTTACATTTATTTTTTTACAACTTCTCATTCTACGTGATTTTTCTAACCCGACTCGAATAACCCATCACTCTACTTTTGTTTTAGATCTTTGCATTTGTGTGAATTGAGCTCATTTAAAGAAAATATATAAGCATCATTTGCATTCATAACTTTTTACTGTAAGTGACAAAAAGCCACATATTTTTTACAGAATCAGCAGATCTATGTAAAACATGAAAGTGTTTTTGTGCTATTGCACTACACGTCTTGGAAAAAAGATATATATTACTTTATTACTGTCCCTGATTGTTATTTCTCAAATATATTAAAGATCATAGATATACAATAGTTATTATCATTATACTATAGAATCGTTTTTGAAGAGCAACATAGTGCACTGATTAATTTCTCTTAATAATAATAAATCAATTAACTAACAATCAAAACCATTTGGTGATAATTTGATCAATCAAAATTCTCTTTAATTCCATCCATAATTTGACGACCATTATTGGTTAGCTGCTGCTTTAGTTGCTCCCAGTATACCTTAAGCAACGGTGCTATAATCGAGGCGGTGTTAACATTCTACTCATAAATACTTGTCTCTCAGCATGTTAAATGAACATTTCTGTCGTCATACTCTGTTTTTGTCAACAGCATCTTGAGACACCCTACATACTGTGACAAGGAACTGCAGAGTGAGGCTTGATTACAAATTGCAACCCATATTTAGTTTCTGGTCAACTCTTCCGTTCTGATTTTCCACAACCGTTCAAATGTGAATTTCAAATATTCGTTGTGACATCAAAAATATGGAATTCATCTCTATTTCCTGATAATTAGCAAGGCCTTGATGGAATATGGTATAAACAGTCCTGGCAGTCTTAGAAGAATTTTACATAAATAAATTTTCAACTGTTTTCAGAAAATTAAAAAAATAGTCAGTATTTATGGAGTGGTAAGTGAAAATATGTCATGAAATACTTGACAAAGAACAATAATTGAAAAGAATCTGGAGTTCAATAGTCTATCTAGGGCTTTGAATTTGGTTATTATTATTTTTTGAAATCAAGGGATAAAGTTTTAACTGAATTCAATCAAACATTTTAAATGAAACAAGGAAAAACAGCGTCAAAGAGTCTGTAAAAGATTTGTTGGTTATTAAATTTGTATTTGGATTACTTTTTGTTTTTATGCTAGTCTAGCACACTCATTTATACTATATTCAATGCTTTTACTGTAGGTGAGATACTGCATACAAGAGAACCATTAAGCATTTATAATATTAATATGTTGAAGAAAACAAAAAATCAGATTCTTATTGAGGCTAAGATTTACAAAAAAGAAATACAGTGTAAAATACAAAATCATTAAAAACAAATATTAAAAAAGTTAAAATGTCCTTCGAAAAGTTATTAACACAAGACAGAAGAGAATTAGTAGTTAAAATTCATAATGAAATAAATAGTATTGCTTATTCTGCTTTTCCAACTAATTCTAATTCTGACAGAGAAAATAGAAAAAGTTATTTTTTACAATTAGTCGGTGAAAACCAAAAACTATTGGAAAATGAAAAGGAATTTTGCAGAGAAAGGTTTATTTATCATTTCGAATTAGATAATGCAACTTATAAATATGGTAAATCAAAAGAATGCAATAATTGTAAGACAACAAGATATTCTGATAAATTTTGTGAAAAGTGTATTAGTCTACACTTGCAGAGCCTTTTCAGTACTTGGACATCTGGAAATGAGATAATTGATGGTTTTGTTCAAAAATGTCACCAGCTTTCATCTCTTCCAATGCAAATTATAGAATGGATACCTTATGAGCAATTTTATAATGTAGAAAAGTTAACAGAAGGTGGATTCAGTTCTATTTATATTGCTGTGTGGACAAGAGGAAGAATAATTGATTATGATGAAAGTAAAAAAGAGTTTAATTATCTTGGAGCTCAGTATGTAGTACTAAAATCATTAAATAATTCAAGTATTCCAGGAAAACCTTTTTTTGATGAGGTAATTGTTTTTATTTAAAATAAATTTGAACCATTTATTTTAAATTAATTGATTTATTTATATAATTTCAGGCATTGAATTATTGTAAAATTAAATCAAACTCAATTATTCAATGTCATGGTGTGACTAAATTCCCAGAAAATGGAAATTATACAATGATTTTGCCTTATGTTTCAGAAGGAAATTTAAGAGATTATTTACAAAAAAATCATTCAAATTTAAGATTAAAAGACAGAATTGCAATCTTTAGGCTTTTATGTAATGCATTAAATGATATACATAAAAAAGATTTAATCCATTGTGATTTACATAGTGGTAATATATTATTGCAAGGAGGTAGTTGTTATATTACAGATTTAGGGTTATGTGGACCAGTTGATGAAAAGTCATCAAATAAAGTCTATGGAATTGTATCATATGTTGCACCTGAGCTACTTGGAGGCAAAAAGAATGCAAATAATACCAAAGAAACTGATATCTATAGCATTGGGATGTTAATGTGGGAAATATTTGCAGGTCATCCACCATTTGATGATGAGGCACATGATTTTCATTTGCAATTAAGAATATGTGAAGGTTTACGTCCACCAATATTATCACAAATGCCTGATGATTATGCATGGATGATGCAAAGGTGTTGGGATATGGATCCAACCAAGAGACCAACTATTGATGAGCTTTGGGAATTTGCTCGTAATAAAACAAAGAAAATTTATGAAACAAAAAATGTTAATGAAACTAGCAGTGATGGTGATGGTGGTGATAATAATAGTAACTTGCAACAAATTCACAAATCACATCCATTAGCATATCATACAAGTCGAATATTAAATGATGAATTTGCCAAATTGAACTTAAAAAGCAATGATAGTTTATTAAGTGACCTTGATATTAATGAAATATAATTTTGAATTTAATATGATTATTTATAAATAATTATAATTGTAATGGTAATAATAATAATAAGTAGTTGATAAGGGTTAAATTAAAGTTGGAGAATTAGGTAAATTGTTGATGGGTAGATAATTACCATTTATTAATTAATTATTAATTTAATTTATTTATTTTAAAAAATTTGATTAATTTCTCTCCAATTCAGAATCACATGTTTTATAATTGAATAATTAATATAATACATAATTTTCCTGATGTCAAAAATCAAAATAATCTCAAAATCAAATGTTAAATATGAAATAACATAATAAAACCTTTTATTTTGAAGTGGTTTAATATTTCTATGTTAATATTAATTTTATTACAAATAGAAGATAGTAAAATTCACAAGTCAATTAATTTTTTTATTACAAATAGAAGATAATAAAATTTGCGAGGCAATTGATTTTTATCCAAAGGTAAGTTCTCATGAAGAGATTTGCAAAAATTTAATAAATTAGAACAGAGAAAAATTGGTTTAAAAAACCAGAATGGGATATTGCGGGTCAAAAATATAAAAAAGCAGTATTATATTCTAAATCAAACTTTTCTTTTATATGTATTTTTTTAAACATTCCAAATCTGCCAATACAATTAGGTTATATATGTATGTCAATAATTGCCACCCAGCTATTTTTATCAATAACTCAATGTCATCATTGTCATCATCTCTGTTCTCCAATGTTCATTCTCCTCCTGATTTGACAGCTACAAGAAAAAAAATGAGTATTTGAAAAATTCCATTGTAATTTCTGTTGAAGTATTTCTTGCACCTCTTTAGGCGAGGTATCTAAATGATAGATTGTGGATTTTCAGCTTTAGGTAAGTGGTTACATAATGTTGCCTAGCCATGGACAAATTACCCAATTGAAGGAAATAAACCAGGTCAATATAAGTATACATGGTTTTCCTAATTATAATTACTTATTTTCAAGAAAATCGCATTATTCACAACATTGTGTCCAGCTTTTGGTCCTGGCAAAAGAATGGAGATAACCAGTACTCTTTAGTTAATGTATCAAAAAATATGCTTTCATTGTCACTAATCTCTTACAACTGTTTTCATATTCTTTGTTTCACAACAAAATATTTATTAATCGTGATAAAATAAGTTGTGGTGGGTCGTTTTTGAATGTGCACTGATTAATTTACTCTTAATATTAATAATAATAAATCAATTAGCTAACAACTGTAACCATTTGGTGATAATCTGATCAATCAAAATTCTCTTTAATTCCATCCATAATTTGATGACCATTGTTGGTTTAGCTGCTGCTTTAGTTGCTCCCAGTATACCTTAAGCAACGGTGCTATAATTGAGGCAGTGTTAGAATTCCACTCACAAATACTTGTCTCTCAGCATGTTAAATGAACATTTCTGTCGTCGTACTCTGTTTTTGTCAACAGCATCTTGGGACATCCTACATACTGTGACAAGGAACTGCAGAGTGAGGCTTGATTACAAATTGCAACCCATATTTAGTTTCTGGTCTACTCTTCCGTTCTGATTTTCCACAACTGTTCAAATGTGAATTTCAAATGTTTGTTGTGGCATCAAAAATGTGGAATTCATCTCTATTTCCTGATAATTGGCAAGACATTAATGGAACATGGTATAAACAGTCCTGGCAGTCTTAGAAGAATTTTACATAAATAAATTTTCAACTGTTTTCGGAAAATTAAAAAAATAGTCAGTATTTATGGAGTGGTAAGTGAAAATATAAAGTCATGAAATATTTGACAAAGAATAACAGTTGAAAAGAATCAGGAGTTCAATAACAATTGAGGTAAGTCCATCTAGGACTTTGAATTTGGTTATTATTATTTAGGGATAAAGTTTTGAATTCCAATCAAACATTTTAAATGAAACAAAGAAAAACGACATCAAAGAGTCTTAAAAGATTTTGTTGGTTATGAAATTTGTAATTGGATTACTTTTTGTTTTTGCGCCAGTCTAGCACACTCATTTATACTATATTCAATGTTTTTACTGTATGTGAGATACTGCATACAAGAGAACAATTAAGCATTTATAATATTAATATGTTGAAGAAAAACAAAAAAAAAATTAGATTCTTATTGAGGCTAAGATTTACAAAAAAGAAATACAGTGTAAAATACATTAAAAACAAATATTAAAAAAATTAAAATGTCCTTCGAAAAGTTATTAACACAAGACAGAAGAGAACTAGTACTTAAAATTCAGAATGAAATGAATGATATTGCTTATTCTGCTTTTCCAACTGTTTCCAACAATGAAAATAGAAAAAGTTATTTTTTACAATTAGTCATTGAAAACCAAAAACTATTAGAAAATGAAAAGGAATATTGTAGAGAAAGGTTTATTTATCATTTCGAATTAGATAATGCAACTTATAAATATGGTAAATCAAAAGAATGCAATAATTG
>CAJVPN010001072.1:0-17897 GCA_910592215.1 Entrophospora candida
CTCTTCTCTTGACCATATCTCTCGATATAACCAAAATAACTTTAATATAACGAATGTCAACATTTAAGATATACGATCAAGACAAAACATGAACGATGTATGAAAAAATCAAACAAATTTATTTAATTACAACCCAAAAAAATTTTTTTTGCATGACCTAATAAAATTTTCCATTGTTGCTGCTGATTCAATGTTACCCAGATCATCATCAACTGTATTCTCGATATTTTTGATAAACTCATTTTCGTTTAATCTTTTCGTTATACTTTCTTTAGTGCGTTGACGTTTTTTTTGATTTCGACTTCAAGATAATTTCTTAAATAGATGATCGTTGACGATGACGAAGGGAATTAAAAAAATTTTATCACAGATAGAAATATTGCTTTTTTTAAAAAAAAAGATTAACAATTTTGTAAGTTTCAAATCGTTTATACCAATTAGTTTTTATCATAAAAACAAAGATTGTTAAACAAATACTAACAGAAAAGAATGACGGTTCATAGAAGCTGGAATCGAGAGTGAATTGTTGATACGTTTTTTTTATCCTATCATCAATTCAATTCAATTCAATTACGTAGCAAAATTTAGTAATCGCGAGGCTTAGCCGATAATTGAAAATCAAAAAAATAACGAGCCTTTCGAATACAAAGAAATTCGAACAAAGATAGTATGTTCACGTGGTTGTCTAAATTTAGAACAGACTCCATTTCTTTACAATGCAGATTATTTTTAAAAATATCCTTTTTAAAACTTTAACATGTGGATCGCACGAGCCAATTCGTGTAATTAAGAATTTGTATTACTATTATTATTACGAATAAAACTTTATTATCCAAAAAAATTTTACCAGATCTTTTTTACCCAATTTATTTAGTGTGTCGATCATTGAAACCGATAAGATTATAGTTTATTATTAATATTTTTTTCGTTGAAGTGACCACGTTTATGTCATTATTATTAATCAAAAATAAACACGTATTTTCACATATAGAATAAGATATTTGTAATACAATAATCACCCAGATGTTGATGTAGAAAACGATCAAGTTCGAGTATCCTTGTTGATGCAATTATTTTTAAACAAACGAAAAATGAATTTTATGCTTAATAGAGTTCACGCAAGCAGAACTCGATTCCATACACAAAATGCCTTTGGCTTAACACTCCCTAGAATATCAATCTATCTAGACCATCAAATCTTTGCTCCAGGACAAGCTTCTAGTCGTTGTACTAAATGGAAGGATGTCATAATTGATTTATTCCGAAGCATTTATGGTTGATCAAAAAGGATACTTAAAGACATTGCAGAAAAACCATTCATAAAACTAAAGATAATAATTACTATATATTGACAATTGCTAATTATACAATATAAGGAAAATATAAATTTGTTTATTCAAATATAGAAATACAAATACATATTTGTATAATAAACACGAATATAAATGGGAGTAAACATTCATTTTGTGTACAATACGAATGACGAACATTAATATTACCTAATCATCCTAAAATTAAATTTTTTTCAAAAAAAAAAAAAAAAAAAAAAAAATGGAAGAAATCAACGGAAAAAAATTAGGTGGTATTGATAATCTTTGTTACATTCTTGAAAACGATATCACTCCATTTAATATTTCATTGGTATGGACGTTCGATGATAAATTGGATGAAGGATTAGTAAAACACGAATTTCAAAATTTGATTAAAAAATTTCCTAGGTATTCTTGTATATTGGAAAATGAAAATTCTATTTATCTTCGATGGAAATACGTTCCAAACTTCGATGTATCAGAAAATATTGAAGTACGTACATTACCAACTGGAACACCAACTGAATTTTACGAATGCGCGACGAAATGTGTTTCAGTAAGACTAGATAATAGTAGACCACTTTGGAGAGCTTATATTATTAATGGATTAAATTTTGAAAATAAAGAAGGAGGAGAAGAAAACGAAAATGACAAAACGACGAAAAAAAAACGATCAGCTTTAATAATGATATCACATCATCTTATCGCTGATGGGCAAGGTGCGATGCACGCAATCATGACATTGACATCGGATGGAGAAAAACAATTGGAAGAAACAATACAATATTTTAAAGAGCGTATTAAAAAATCTGAAAAAAATGTGCAAGAACAAGTGTCAACAATAATTCCTGGATTCTCAGAGATTAACTTAATTGCAAATAAATTACCAGATTTTTTATTTAGCAGTTATTTGATTCTTTTAAAAGTTATTTTATTTATTTGGTCATTTGTAATTGGGATTTATGAAATGACCTATGCGCAAATAAGAATGTTAAACAGTTATAGCAAGAAAAAAAACTTTAATTTGGAATGTGATGAAAACCATCCAACAACTCTATGGTGGTCAAATGAAATTCCCTTCAGTGAAATTTCTATGGCTCGTAAAGCCTATGGGGTTTCATTTAATGATGTTATGGTAATGGCAACTTTTTCATCTTAACAATTATTATACACGCTAAAATATAAATAATAATTGATAGATTTTATTAATAATAGGTTGCAATAGTTACACGAGCAGTTAGAAGTTATTTAATAGAATTAAAGCAGCAAGAACCACTTGAATCTGAATTCGTATATTTTATGCCAATTTCAATGCGTACTTCAACAGATTTTGAATGCAATAACGTCGCAAGTGGTAAAAAATTATAAATTATACCTTTATTTTTTTATATAATAAAAAAATTAATTGCTTTCTAATATTACAGGAAATATTGCATTTTCACCTTTAAGTGATAATCTCTCAACTAAATCTCTTATGGAAAAAGTGAATTTAGAAACAAGCAGAATAAAACGAAATTGGTATCCAATATTGATGTACTTAACTTTTGAATATGTTATACCGGCAGGATTACTTAATAGAACATTATTACACAATCTTACCAAGTGTTATCACGCTGTTGTAACAAACGTACCTGTAAGCACTCATATTAATTAATTATTAACATTAATTATTGATATTATATTTACTAGACTATTAATATTATATTTGTCAAGGGTCCAATTAAACCAATTACATTTGCCGGACAGCAAGTTAAAAGATTTATTGGAATGCCACCACAAGCTTCACCGGGAGGTTTAGCTATTGGAGTAATATCGTATGATAGTAAGGTTTCAGTATCAATAATGACTCATAAGGTGGAAAAATACCCAAAGGTTTCTGAACGTATTTCTGAATTGATTACAATCGAATGGAAAAAAATGTTACAAGATGCTAAATCAGAACTTGAAAATAAAAGTTTAAATTTAAAAGATAATGAATTAAATTTAAAAAATCAAAAACAAAATCAGAGTAGAAATTGGATTGGACTTTTATTATTAGGATTTATAATTTGTTACCTTTTTTTGTGATTATATTTAAGAAAAATATTTTTTCCTTCAACTAAACGGTTAATGTTAAAGAACAATTTTTTTTTTTTTTATATTAAAATAAAAATAAATGTTAAAAATTTTTAAAATCATCAAAAAAAAAGGTGGGACACATTAATAATATTTATTACCCGTTGTTACAACTTCAAGTTCGTTCCAGATGGGAAGACAGATATAAACTTTAGTTAAAATATTTTTTGGCAGTTCCGTTTGCAACATATTCAAATGGTTGAATTGTGAGATAAATCAACGCACAAAAAGATGATCATCTCTAAATTTTTTTTCACCCCAAAGAAAAAAGATGTCAAATATAAAAAAATTTTTATTAAATGCTATTAACAATTATCGTTTCATTATTATTAATAAATCAAAAATAAAATATGCTAATAATGTTTCATTAAATTTAAAATCAAATCATCATAATCATCATCATTATTGTAATTTTATAACATCAACATCAACATCAACATCAACATCAACATCAACAACAGCAACAGCAATAGCAACAACAGCAACGACATCATCAATAATTCCATTGAAGAAAAATAATAGTGATAAAAGTTGTAGTGGTTATTATTGCGATCAAAAAAGAACATTTGCTTCAAAAAAGAAAACAACCCAAAAAAAAGATGGTGGTGGTGGTAAGAAAGCTTCAAAAGTAAAAAAGCATGATGTGGATGATGATGACATGGATGATGAAAAAGGAGGAGGAATAGATGATGAAAAAATGACTATTAGTTTTGATATGGAAACAATTCAAAAAAAAACTAAATCTTTGATTGAAAGATTAAAAGTTGAATTTAGTAGGTTAAGAATCGGAACCGCAAATCCTGGTATGTTAAATTTAATATTCATTGTGATTATGATTAGTTAATGGGTAGTGATTGATTGAGATTTTTTTTTTTTTCACTTTCTTCTTTTCTCTGATTACTGTTATTTTTAAAAAACATAGCAATTCTTGATTCTATAACTATTCCTTATGAAGGCAGAAACACAGTTTTAAAGGATGTTGCACAAATTATAATAAAAGATCCTAAAACATTATTAGTGAATGTTCATAATGAAGAAGTATGAAATATATAATATTAATATAAATATAACATGAATATTGATGATTCAGAGAATGGAATATATTTTAATTACCAATTATTGTTTTTTTTTATTAATTTTCAATAATTTAATCAATTCAAATGATTACACCCATCACCAGATCTTAAATGAAGTTGATAAAGCTATAAGAAATGCAAATCTTAATTTAAATCCAATAATTGAAACAAACAATTCTATCAAAGTCCCCATACCAAAGTAAGAAGAATATTGTATTATTAAATAAGAAAAAACAATAATTATTTTTACTTTATTTTTAACAAGAATAACAACAGAATATCGTGAGGACATAACAAAGGTTGCATCAAAAATTGCCGAGAATTCCAAAATAAAACTTCGACTTATTAGACAAGATGGAATGAAAGATTTAAAGAAGGATTCTAAAAAAAATATTTCAAGTGATCAAATTAAATTATTGGAAAAATCGGTATTTTTTAATATATATTTTATTTTTGGATAAATTTTTTTTGGATATTTATTAATTTGTAAAAAAAATATTTATATTATTAGCTTCAGTTATTTGTAGATAAATCTGTTAAAGAGATTGATGATGTATTGAAGGCTAAAACAAAAGAAATTTCAGGAAATTAAATTTAGTAATGTCAGCCGATAAATATTGTTGTTGTTGTTTTATTCAACGGATCATTATCTAATGGTTCACTATTACCATTATTTTCTTTATTATTAATTTACCATGGGCATTGGAGCAAATGAATGGTAATGAAATGAACTGGTTGATAAAAAATAAAGAAATAATATATTTATCAGCCGGCTAAGCTGTTTAAAAGTTCTTTGACTGGCTAAACCATTAAATTCATTAGTTGGCTGACAATACCATTAATATTTAAACGCCATCATCATCATCAAAAGATTGTATAATGTTTTTTCTTCAAATAAAATTAAATAAGATTAATAAATATTTATAACTCTATCAATCATTTATTATTTTATCACGTATACACACATGGACAAAAACATACAAAAAAAAACATTTCATAGCCTAGGTTTGTCAATTCTCTAGCAATTTTTTTTTGGCTGACATCAAAACAATGATGTGTATTATCATGTGTCAAAATTTTAGGTGAGATTATTTGAATTGATTTTTTTTGAAAGATTTATTTTGTCAAAAAACAATTGAAGTTTTTAAAATAAATAAACAAATAAAAAAGTTAATTTAAAAAATGACAAATTATTGAAGAGAAGAATCTTTTGACACTGAAATTTATAAATCCGTCAACCAAGAGTTTGAGGTGTAACGAGGTAAAAAAAGAATTCCCCTACCCATATTTTCATCTCTTTATTACCACCATCAAGGTAAATGATGGAAGGCCCATTCCTATATTGGTGTACAGTCATAAAATTTACTATTTCCCCATCTGAAAAGAATGTTGTTTCTTTGTATGTGTAATAATGCATTTACAACATTCTAATGTTAATTTGACCTTTCAAGTGATTCTGAAAGTGAAAGCAAATCCATACCAAAACCACCATATTTTAGAGAACATTCCTGAAGATGGTGAATGATGTTACTAAGGAGAATGAAGAGCTAGCTAATATAAAATTGGATTCTAGCATGAATTTCCAAACTTGGAAGGTTAGTAAATATATTAAACAATGGGCACAACAACAAGGATAATGAAATCCTAGCTAAGCAGGAGCCAGTCAAATATACAAAGGAATAAAGCCTGATGAACTGAGGCTAAAGAATAAAAAAGCAAAGCCCAACATACCAAGGCAGATAGTACAAATATATTATAGATATGCTGGCTCAGGCAGATAATAAAGAAAACATTACCAGAAGGAGGAATAAAATTCCTTCTCAAGGATTAATAGACAAAGAGCTATTAATAAAATCAACAAGAAAAGCAAAAGCAATTGAGATTAAAATATCAAGGAGCATTCAATCACATCTGTATAAATTTAAGTAAAATAATAATTAAAATAAAATATCAAGATTCACCATGAGAAGCAGATTTCAATCTCACAATATTAATAATATAGGGTATGCAGATTATGTATGTAAAATCATAATCTTTTGTTCTTGTGCAAAGAATAAATACAATTATATTAATTATCCAATATATACATTAAAAAAATAAACAAAGAAATAATAAAAAAGAGTTAATTACTCATAAAAAAAATTCAATATCAATAAAAATAATAATATGAAGTTTTAAATAAATAATTTAAAATCCAATTCATTGATCTGTTAATGACTCATAAAATTTCTTTATTTTTTCATCAACCATTATCTTTTCTCTTGTGAAGTTTAAAACCTGTAAAGATTCCAATGATTTAGCTTGAGACAAAGCAACATATGCTTGCCCTATTTACAAAAAAAAACATAATAATTTATTTATTAATTTATTACAATAGTTATATTATCATTGTTATGAATATGTATATAAATACCTTTTTCAAAAACCTCTTTCAAATCAATTTTGACTTTTTCCAGTGTTTGGCCCTGGCTTTTAATGAATGCTAACTGCCCAAGCAAGTATAAGAGGAATCTAATATTACATTAAATATATAATAAATACATACATATATATATTATAAAAAAAACTATACACATACATATAAGTACAAAAATACCTACTTGTTGTTTACTTGCTGATACAACATTATCAACAGTTTCTAGTTTCCACAGCTTCATGAACAATCAATTTTTTATTTTCAGCAAATCTAACTATTGGCAATATTTCATCTTTCTGGCCAAACTCCACAATCTCATCTTCACCATCATAATAACTTTTTTAGTAGAATTTGAATAAAAACCAACAATAATACCTCTACTCCCATTAACTAAATCTTTATTGATGTTTTTAATAAGCATTACTTTGTGCATCACATTTTAATTCCAATTTATCTTATGCCAAGCAATCTTTAATAAGTGTCTTTAATTTACCATTTTCTTTTGGTTCTTAGTGTTTAGCATGATATATATATGATTTATTTTGAATTTTACTTAAAAATGCAAGATTTGCACTATAGTAACTTTATCAATCCTTGAGTATCTTGTAATTTAACAAACAAACGAACAAATATTATTATAGAAGTATATTATATATATCATGAATATTGATCAACTTACAATTCTGTAACCTGGATTCCATCATTAGGATATTGTGGTGGAAGCTTTAATTTATTCATGATTCCCAATGTTTTTTTGGTCACAATGACCAATCTAATCTCATTTAACATACCAATAAAATCTATAGAATTAGAATTAACAATTAGATCAATTTATCAAATAGATGAATTATTAATAATAATTATTATCTATTCTTTTACCAGACTCCTTCTGTCTAAAAACTGTTGATAATTGTATCATGTGTTTTATACATTTAGTCCATGAGTTTGATTCAAAACAAAATTTAATATTATGATCTTTAGAAACTGGTGGTAGTTGGAAAAAATCACCCATGACTATTAACTAATAAATAAAATATATAAATATATATTTGTGTAAGCATTGAAAAAAAACCTCCAAAAATCATTATCATTATAACTTACTAATATTCCATCAAATGGTTTATCATTATCACAAATAGCTTGTGTAATTGCTTCCAGTTTATCAAACAAGTCCCCATCAAGCATTGAGACTATATATAAATTATAAAGTAATTAAAATTAATAAATAATCAAATAATGATGATTACTACTTTCTAAAAAAAATCAATTATACCTTCATCAATAACCAATGCTTTAATAGATTGCCATTGTAAATAATGGGTTTTTGATTTTTTTGATTTTTCAATAAGCTCTTTTGTTGATTCGGTACCTAGTCCTATGCCCGCAAAAGGGTGTAGAGTTGTGCTGGTGATGTTGACTGCTGCTATGCCGGTTGTAGCAGTGATCTTGAGCCTTGATGCATTCCAGTGCATTGCGCCCCTCCCCTAGAATTTAACAGCATCGTTATATCATCGAGGGGTCACAAGTCAGATTAGCCTTGTGTATACGAGGAACGTGTGAGAATGACTGTAAAGTGTTCAAGATAGCGTGCATGCTTCAACATCTGTAAATTTCTGATAATCAAACATCGCATATCGAAATGTTTTATACTCAACGATGTGCTGCCTTGACGTCTTCATGTAATTATATATTTATATTAATATTAATATAACTGATTACGAAAAGCCAAATACCAATCGTTCGTTGTTGATAAGGATCTTATAATTACCCAGCAAAATATTTGCAGTATATAAAATAAAAGACACCACATACATATCAATACAAATAAAAAAAATACCTATAAATACATCTGCTTCAGAGCCAAACCACACCATACCAAACAACATCACTCGCGTTTCATCACTGAAAAATAGATTGTTTCCCAAGGAAAAAAAACAATTCGATTCGTGTCTGTCCAAGAAAAAAAATTGTCAACAAAAAAAACCAATAAGGATAAATAATTAGTGTGTACATGTCGATCAAATCAATAATTATTATTTCTTTTTTTTGTCTCAACGAAACAGCAAAAAAAGAAGAGCAGAAAAAAATAAAGGAGAGGCAAAAGAGTAAGTGTTTATCATAAGGATAGTGGTGGTGGTTATCGCCACTTGTCGTCATTCCAGTTACCAACAATAATACCTATCATTATTCACGTTCTTTTTCTTCTTACAATGTGAACAATCAGGAAAAAATCGTGATTTTTTTAAAATAAAACCAATAAATGTGAAACTATCAGATGAGCAAACAGATAGTTTATGATCTAGCGGTAAATCAACGCGTGAATGTATTTTTCACCGGTTCTGCAGGAACCGGTAAAAGTTTTCTACTATTAAAAATCATCATAACATTTAAAAACATTTATGGGGTTGAAAAGGTTGCCGTCACTTTCATTAATCTTCCCTCACAGCACCCAGACCAGAGAAGGCTGCCGGCATGCTGACCAAAAAGTTGCCTGCAACGATCCTACCCCTAGGGTGAGATGGCTCTGTGACCAAGATGTTACAACTCTGGAGGAATATTGTGATAATCTGCAATTCATTTCAAGCGTAAGAGGCTACAATTCAGAGTGGGGTTGGTGATCCTGAAATTCGCTATGAAATAAAAGTGAATATGGAAATGATGGTAATCAAAGTAAAAAAAAGGTTATAATTGATAATCTTGGCGATGAAAAGTATGAAAATTTACATTGGATGAATTTAATGATAAAGTTCAAAAAGGTGTAAGTTTTTTAATTAAGTGGGTTGGGTGTAATCAATTAATTAATAGAATTTAAAGCATTGGTCGATATTATTATTTTTAATATTGCTTGTATTATTACTTGTTATTTCAGGCACATTTAGTAATTTATGATCGATATATATAAGAAGCTGGATTAGTGGTCATCCAGGAGGAGCAAAAATATTGGAGAATGTAATTGGAACTGATATTACTGATGGTAAAAACTCGGAGTTCTTTTTATATATTTTTTTTTACATTTTCACTTTACAGGTAAACAAAAATTGAATATATTTTATATATTAGATTTTTATCGAAAGAATACTATTGATGAAACAATCAAGCACCGTTCTTTCTCTTCACCTTCAGTAATAAAATCAAACAAAATATCGGCATTTGATTCTGATGTTATTGCAGCAATAGTTGACAATTTTAATAAAAAATATATTATTAAATCTCTGTTAGCGATTCACTCTCATAGTTACATTGCAACCAAGAAAATGTCAAAAATGATAATAGCAAAGTACATTGATCATTATCCCGACGACAATATTAATAATATTAAAGATCCAACATTTCATAAATTTAAATTTAGAAGATTTAAACTAATTGACAAATCAACAATAAATAATAATATCAAATTCTCAATCACCAAATTTACGTTTGCCAGTAATAATCATGGGAGAAGTGACGATATGGATTTGGATTATTTGCCCGGACATTATATTGAAATTCAGGCAAAAATTAAAGGTCAGATTAGGAGTTATACGCCAATTGATAGAAAAGTTATTGTATTCTAGTAAAGATTTATCCAAATGGTCTGATGTCAAAACATTTAAACAGCCTATTAATTGGATTTGAAATTCAAGCAAGAGATCCATTTGAATTTGGTAATAGAATATTATCATTATCAACTGATATAACATCAATAAAATCACCAATAACACCAAGATTTCTTCAACAACAACACAATAATAATAACATTCCAACTACACCAATAGAAATATCTAATAATCATTTTCTATTAAATATTATTGATAATAAGGATAATGATAATGATTATATTGACGTTAATAATGGATATTGGGATAATTTATATATATGTGGAGGAACTAGAATTATACCAATGATTTAGGTAAGAAGTTTTATAAAAATATATTGGATTGACGATTTGGTAAATTTTATTACTAATTAATTTATATTTTTTTTTTAGTACTAAAATATCATTTTGATGCAGATAATGAAAATAAATTATCAATGTATTTATTATATGCTAATAAATCTTTTGATGGCCAAATACTAAATTTAAAAGAATACTATATGGGACCACTTTATGAAAAATGCGTTTATGATGATTCCATAATTGATAACATATTATCTGTTGTTCATATATTTAATAAGCTTTCTGATTGTAGTGGAAAAGAAGAGAAATCACAGCAGATAAGATCAGTAGCAAAATTGAAAAAAAAATTTAAAAAATTGGTTTAAAGATATAATTATAAATAATGAATCGAAAGAGGAGAAGGAGAAGAAGGAGAGGGAGGCGAGGGAAATTCATTCGATAATATTATTCTTGAGATTCTCAATAATCAATTACAATCGCCTTTACTAGCAACGTTTCCATCAAATTTCTCTAAACAATCAAGTTCCTTATCAAATAGAGTAACTAATAAACTACCCACAGAATTAAATATACTCAACTCCAATTACAATAATAATGAATTACAAGATCAAATAGAAGAAGATCAAATTGTGGAGGAAGGGTTAAATAAATATATTAAAGATTTGTTAAATAAACCTAGTAATAAAATATTTGTGTGTCGACCAACGCAAATGAATGAAATTGGAGATATTTTGTCAAATGATATGAAATTTAATATAAACAATGACTATATTTTGTTAATATGATTGGTATGATTTAATGATTTAATAATTCAATTTTTTCTACATATATTAATATTAATAATAAGTTGTATTCATTATGAATTACCGTAGTCAATCATGTTTACGGGATCATAAATACTTTAAGTATTATGAATAACCAAAAAGTGCACCATATTCGGATAAAATTAGAATGATTACTATTGATAATGTGAAAAGGCAATTTTGAGTTAATGTCACTACTATATACAACTCTCTGGATTAGAAATCATACCCAGTAAATTGAGATAAAAATGCGGATCTTATTTTCAAAAAAAAAAAAAAAGGAATACTAAACGGAATCACGAAAATACGTATTAGTATTAATATATTAATATGTTTTGTACGTGATTTCATATTAATATCAATATTAATATCAATATGGATAAATAACAAGTTTATATGTATATGCCTATTCTAGGTAAGAGCTTCCTGCATTTTTATATGGTATTATTATTAAAAATTAAAAATTATCCTTTTGACATAAGTCATGTTATATATGAATGATATTTCACATTGAACTTATAAATCAGAATATGCAGATAATCTGTTTTGAAAACAATATTGATAATGCTAGTTTTTTAGCAGACAATGAAATAATAGATGCAGACAATAATAATATTGGTTATTTAGCAGACGATGAAATAGTAGATGTAGATGTAGATTATGATATTGGTAATGAAAATAGAATTGATAATGACAAAATTTTAAATAATAATAATAATATCAATTTAAGTAATCTAAAATTTCAATTGCGTTGCATCAAATTTTTACCTGTCATAATTTTTTACTCAAGTCAAAAGGTTTGGCTTGCATCAAAGGGTTTTACTCATGTCAAGTTTTTTACTTACCACTAAGTCATTTTGACAAATAATATATGAAAGTGGGAAAGGGTAATAATGAATGAGGATTATTATGATTGAAATATGTGCGGATTTATCCCCCCCCCCCCCCCCCTCAAGAGGTTGGCACCGCCTAAAGATTCTTATTCAATCATAAAAACGTGTGATCTTGAATTGGAGAGAAATCAATCGAATTTATAAAAATAATTAATAAATGGAGAAAAATAATTGATTATCTACTACTTATTATTATTATTACTATAATAAATTGATAAATAATCATATTAAATTAAATTTAAATTAACTTGCTATTTAATTTGCCTTATTAAAATTGTATTTCATTAATATCAAGGTCACTTAATAAACTATCATTGCTTTTCAAATTCAATTTAGCAAATTCATCATTTAATATTCTACTTATATGATATGCTAATGGATGTGATTTGTGAATTTGTTGTAAATTACTATTATTACTATTATTATTACCACTCTCAGTTTTAAGAGAAAATTCCCAAAGCTCTCTAATAGTTGGTCGCTTGGTTGGATCCACATCCCAACACCTTTGCATCATTTGTGCATAATCATCAGGTATTCCTGGTAATATTGGTGGTCGTAAACCTTCACATATTTTTAATTGCAAATGAAAATCATGTGCCTCATCATCAAATGGTGGATGACCTGCAAATATTTCCCACATTAACATCCCAACACTATAAATATCTGATTCTTTTGTGTGTTTTTTTCCTCTAAATAGTTCTGGTGCAATATAAGATATAATTCCATAAATTTTATTTGATGATTTTTCATCAACTGGCCCACATAATCCTAAATCTGTGATAAAACAACCACCTCCTTGTAATAATATATTACCACTATGTAAATCACAATGAATTAAACCTTCTTTATGTATAAGATATAATGCCTCACATAAATCTTTAAAAATTGTAATTCTATCTTTTGATGTTAAATTTGAATGATTTTTTTTTATATAATTTCTTAAATTTCCCTCTTCTAGATAATTAAGAACTATTGCATAATTTCCATTTCCTGGGAATTTAGTTATACCATGACAAGTAACAATTGAGCTTGATTTAATTTTACAATAATTCAATGCCTAAAATTAATCAAATAAATAAAATTAATTAATTAAAATAAATGGTTAAATTGAGTTTATTTTAAACAAGAACAATTACCTCATCAAAAAAAGGCTTTCCTGGATTACTTGAATTATTTAATGATTTTAATACTACTTGCTGAGTTCCAAAATAATTAAACACCTTTTTATTTTCATCATAGCCATCAATAGCTCCTCTTTTCCACTCAGCAGTATAAATAGAACTGAACCCACCCTCTGTTAACTTTTCTATATATACAAATTGCTCATAAGGTATCCATTCTATAATTCTGCCTGGAAGAGATGAAATCTGTTGACATTCTTGAATAAAACTATCAATTATCTCATTTCCAGATGTCCAAGTGCTGAAAAGGCTCTGCAAGTGTAGACTAATACACTTTTCACAATATTTATCAGAGTATCTTGTCGTTTTACAATTATTGCATTCACTTGGTTCACCCCATTTAAAGGCTGCATTATCTAATTCAAAAGAATGAATAAACCTTTCTCTGCAATATTCCTTTTCATTTTCTAATAGTTCTTGGTTTTCATTGACCAATTGTAAAAAATAATTTTTTCCATTTTCAATGTCAGAAATATTTGGAAAAGCATAATAAGCAATACTATTCATTTCGTTACAAATTTTAGCTACTAATTCTTTTCTGTCTTGTGTTAATAATTTAACGTATGACATTTTGACGTTTAAATATTTGTTTTTTTTTAAAAAAAAAATAAGTCTCCAGCAAAACAACCCCCGAGGTAAATAACGCATTTTGTGTAAATGGGGCATGCTGCAACAAAGTGAACGTTGGTATTACCAAAAATTTCAGGGTTCAAAATTGTAACTGTTTATTATTGCATGAAATGAATCACATAGCAATGAAGAAAATATGATTAGTATTTATGGTTGAATGAACATGCAGGCAATACACACTCAGAGAAAACTCTCCAACATAACAAACTTTATATGATGCAAATAAAATTTGATAACAATTTGATTTATGGCTTGGTTTAGTGATTATTTTAACTTGGTGATTGATTTATTAGATTTTTTTACTTGTTAATTATTTTTTAACTTTATTTTTAGTGTTTGTTTTAATTTAATTTTTTTTTTTAATTAGAGAAAAATGGAAGAGGTATGTATGAACAGGCGATTCAAAGTTCTCAAAGGGAATGTTTCCTTAAAAACAAGTTCTAGAGGATTATTCAACTTTCATGAATGCATGTTCAAAAAATACTATGTAAAACTGGAAGGTTTAAAAGTACTTTATTACCATTTTAGTTTTCTTGACATTTGATCAATGGCATATGATGAATTGTGATAGTAGTAGGCATTACTTGCAAATCACTGTGTAATGGATTTCATCTTAAAAATTTCCATCAGTTGCTTTACTAGTCACTGTGACTACTTAATGTAAACTATTATCTACTTATGACTAGACTATTACCTACCCATGATTTAGATTGTTACCTACTTATTTTAGATACCCATTTTTATTTGTTTCTTTTCACTATAGTTGTTGGCTTTCAAACACTTTCAAACATTTTTCTTGTCTGATACTGAGGCACTTGCACCAATTACAAGGGCTACACCCAAACTGGATGCAAAGCATCCTAGCATTCCATTGTGCAATGATGTAATTTTTCATAAAATATACTTTTTCGTGACCAAATGGTGCAATTGATCAAGTAGTTTAGTAGATTGCTTCGAAAACCTATGAATAGACTGCTTGTTATTTCCACTTGTGGTAAAAAAAAATATACATTGGTTTTGCTTTTTATGTTGCATTCAAATTCAAGGATTGAGGCATGTAATGCCAAAATGATTTTTATGATTTGATTTTTATGATACATTTGAATGCACATAATGTTGAAATGGTAATTTGATATTCAATCTCCCAGGAAGTAAGGCGTTTGGATGCCAATGAAGTGTTGATTCGGGATACTTTGCTTGAAGTCCTCCATTAACATCGATCAAAGGATCTTGACTTTGATCCCTACCTTAGTGAAGGTCATGATATAGCGCAACAGATAATGACACATTTGTATGAGATAGTAAATTGGAAACCGGCTTGAGGTCCCAATTATCATCAATCATTTCCTTTTATATTATGGGGACGTATGTATGTTTTACGAAATTACGTAAAAGATCATGTTATCTGTAATACTCCAAAAATATTTAAACACTTGGAAAAAAAGATTAATTAATCATCATGTTAACAACTGATTTAATAATTAACTAGTTCACCTTTAACACTTTGATAGTAAAAATAAAATAGTCTTTGACTGTAATTAATTAATAAAAATAGTGTAATTGATTAATGTTTGACCAACCTTTAATTATTAGTTAGGAATCCTTTTAATTAATTAGTTATATTACCAAGGGGATGCCTTTTGAATACAAGTGTACTATGGCATCAAATAAGGACTTCTTCAAAACAAATACAAATAATTAATATTGATGATGATGACAATGATGATGAATTCCCTGAGCTACCAAGTGTAGAGGAATTGTTAAATAAAGCCACTACACAAAAAAATGAAAACGAAAAAAATGATGAATCATTGGACTATGATGCTTTAAAAGATGAAACATTAGATATTCCAGGTGAATTGGTATTGGCTTATCCATTAAAGAAATACTATCCAGCAAAAGTTAACAATTATGAGAAGGTGTGATATTACTTTAATTATTTATTATTTATTTAATTGTTGGTGGTGTTGCATGTTTAACATTTCAATAATTAATTATTTATTATGTTGGTTATATTAAATAGCCTGGAAAGTATCATGTTATCTTTTGGGATGAATCAAAAGCAATCCTTAGTAGAAATCAATTTTATACAATTTGGGAAAAAGGATTTGTGACTTGCAAAGTAATGGAAGTTTTTTTTTCATATTTTCATATTTATATTTATATTTATATTTATATTTATATTTATCTTTATTAAAAAGTTAGGTGAAATTGTAATGGATAAAGAAGATCCAGATTATGAGGATGCAGAATTAACTACTGCAATTCTAGATCTTGAACCAGCATTGTCTAAAGTCCTATTAGGTGATGATAAATTGGCATGGAGATATGATCATTTTGTTGAGGGCAAGAAAAAGCGTCAGCTATTAGCTTCTCATGTTTCAGAAGGTCCATTTAACCAAAGTGAATTTGGTTTGATAGCAAAAGTTTTAAGACATTTGTATGTGCCTGATGTTGCAAATGCTATTGATAAGAAAGATAATATTGTCAAGCCTTCGGAATTGATCAAGTCTATTATGAAATTAAAAAATAAACAACATCAGGAAGAGGAAGAACAAGACAATCAACAAGAAATATCACTATTATCATCATCACAACAATTTTCAAATTCCATCTCAACTCCACATAAGCATAACAACTTAACCAATGCTGCTTCACACAAAAATTTATATCCACAATCAGAATCACCATTATCCCAACAATTCACAATTCCTGTTTCCACTTCATGTAAACGCAAACTTGATGCTACTCCACCCAAACATTCACACAAACAATCATCGCAATCACCAGCACAAAAAATTAGTACTGCTGCTGTTGCTACTTCTCCTTCTTTACCATCATTATCCTCTTCATCATTAAATTATAAATTGAAACTCCCATTTTTTAACTATTCATCCGATTTACAACTTTGATTTGTAAATGATGTGTTAATACCTGAAGCTATCATTAGATTGATCATGAAAAAAGATTGATTAAATTACAAGGAGGCTGATTATAAAATGACTGATGGCTATGAATATTTGAAATGGGTAGAGACTATTATGTCATCTAGAAGTTGCTTTAGTAAATAATATAAATAAATGTATGGGCTCACGAAAAGTTCATGGTTGAGGGTAAACTTTTTTTTAAATTCTTGATGAAAATATTATGAATACTTTTATTGATTATTTGTTTTTTAAACCAAAATAAAATTGTGTTTAATTGAAAGATTTGTTATTGAATTTTTTACCTGAAAAATAAGTGAATCAGTGATGTTTTTATAATGTTCCAACATAAGGTGGGAAATATTTACCTTGTTTCAATGTCAATAAGAGAAAAACAAAGATTCATAGACATAGTCTTTTCTTAAGTTCAAACAATAAATTTTTTTTTTGATAAGCAATACAATATGATGATGATTTGCATGGGAAATTTTCTTTGTCAGTAAAAAAAGATAGATCAATATTGTAATAATAAGATTTATTGCATATTATTTCTCTTCTAAGTATTTGGGACAGTCTCCAGCAAAAACCACCTCCAAAAAATTCCGAAGAATCCTGACGGGGCTTTTCGGAGCTTTATTTTCCCAAGAATATTGTGGTTAACTTTTTCATACT